>APFE030396153.1:0-18587 GCA_000404065.3 Pinus taeda | reverse complement strand
TGGAGTGAGATAACTAGCTCATCTGGCATATTTGTAGTATTAGTGTGCAAGGTTGTTTGGGTTTCACCCTCTTCCTCCTTAGGAACTTTAGTGGATGTAGCTTCATCGGAAAATTTGTTTTCAGTAGTGTCAATTTGGAAGAATTTGGTTCCTTCCATTTGTGTCCCAGGGAGTATTTGTCACCATAGTAGTAGTAGAGTGCTTATTTCCTTCTTTGAGCCATTTTTTTCGACAACATTGTTTTTACCTAAACTGATTGGGTGGGGCTTGTAGTCAGGGTGGACATGCCCATGTAATGAAATTTGGGAAATTGGAATGGGAATTTAAAGTGACTTCTACATCTAAGGCCATTTTGTATGCTTCCAACCAAGTAGTTGAGTGATGCATTCAGACATGGGCTTGGATGGGTTTCTTTAGACCACTGATGAAACATTCCAAGTAAAAGGCATCTCTTAGTCCTTTAGTCTGGATGGACAATTGTTCAAAGTTTGCAATGTAGTCACGTACGGTACCCATTTTCCTGAGCTTAGTGAGATGAAATAGGAAGTAAGCTTCCTGATCAAAGTGGTCCCAAATTGCTTTTGAGAACATGTTCCAAATTTTCCTCCCTAGATAGCATTTTTGACGCCACTACCACTACTACCATCTCTCTTGGTCCAAATACATATCTCCCACATGTATTTTTGTGTCATCATCCTAGATATTACTATGGTAGAAATATTGTTCCATTTTTGCCATCCATACTGTTAAGTTAGAGGCATCAAATTTGTACATGTCTAGCTTGGGTGTCTGGTGACTCGAATATTGGTGACCTCCATGGAAATGAATGTGATGGTTGGATTCTCCTTCTACGTGGGAATCAACATTGTGTTATCCCCTCTTGGGTTAGTGAGATTTCCTCAAGTATTATTGTACTACTATTGTGATTCTGTCATTAAAGGATGTCTCAAAGTCATTGATTTTTTTCTCGAGGGCTTCGACTTTCTCTACATCTATAACTAGAGACCTGGTATTGTGCATACACTAGCCCTGGTCAAATTTTGAAATTACTTAAGGGTAGTATGTTTGGAAAGAGGGCAAGCTTAGAATTCTAGTGATGTGGCTCACATTAAGTTGTGTTAGGGAAAAATTGGGACCGAATGAAAATTGAGGGACTTATAGGTGAATGGTAACACTACGATCAACTGATCATCTTGAATTTTATGGGCCAGGTCTCTTACAAGTATCCCGTGATGAGCCCAGAAAAATTCTTTTACTTTGAAAGGAGTTTTACTCCTAGTTTCTCAATACTACAGTGACTGAAATCCAAAATTATTGATACTGCCAAAATACTACGAAAATCGGGGTTGGATTGTAGTAGCGGAAACCCCAAAGTCTCAATATTAAAGTGACTAAAACCCTCACTGCACAAAGATTCTAATATGAGTTGTGAAAACCCAAACTGTTGAATGTAATATGTACTACAACGACAAAACCCCAGTTTCTATATCTCACATGTATAGTGATGGTCGAACCCTACCTGTTGGATCTAAGTTGGATTAAAAGTGGGGGGGAATCTTCATATATGTTAGAGCCTAGATTTACCTCAGGTTGAAAAGGTAAGATTCTAGGTCCACATCAAACCATGCTCAGCCTCGTAGCTAGCCCTACGAGAACAGGAGAGGGCTCTCTCCAGGTCAATCTCAACAAAAGATAATCAGATGGGGCTTGAGATGATTGTTTTAACAACTAATCTTAAGCTAGGTATGAAGTGCAAGGTTGTAATTTGAGTTTTTTGGGGGTTTTGTTGGAAAAAGGGAGAGGCAAATTTGGGTCTGGGGATGAGGCCAAATTTTTGCAGAGTTCTGATTGGGGCAAGGTAGGCAGTAGTTTTGATGCTTTAGATTAAAGGAATGGATATAAAAGACTGCTGAGGAGTTGAAGAGGGCAAGAGGATGCAAGAATCAACAGATGAAAACATGTAAAACTAAACAAAGTTTAAGGCAGAGCACAACAAACTCATGAATTCTACCTTTGTCACTCAATTTGTTTAATCTCAGAAGCAAAGAGAGGGGAAATGGCATACATAAAACATCAATGAACTTACAATTACATGAATAAAAACACCATCAAAACACAGAGCCACAAGGATCCCAACAAGTGCTGCAAAACCCTGAACTTTCCTTTGCCCAAAAATGCAGAAATCAAATGTACATTGGAGTGCCCAACAATCCCAAGTGTCCAACCCTAAAAATGACTGAGAAATTACATGATATAGACAAGCGTAACTCCTTCCCATGCCTCTAGCGGTTGAGCTCATCATTCTAGGAGCTGTTTCAACCATATCTAAACAAGGAACTGAAAAATAGGCAAAGAAACAACTGGCCTCTATATGCTAGGAAACTGATTCATTCAGTCACTTTTCACCTTTTGGTGAATGAATCTTCTAGAACAAGTAAAAATGTGCCAAAACTACACCATGGTCATGAAATTAGATCAAGGTATATCAAGAGTTCCATGAAAAAGTGAAACTAGTCAAAACTGGGTGAAATTCTAAGCTTTGGAGTGAAAAATAAGCTAAATTCCTCTATGCGCCGCACCGAAAATCTGTATGCATAACACCACTTTGGAGCTGATTTTGAGGGTCTTCTCAAAGTCCAAATTGAGCTCAAGATAGCTCATTGGAAAAACCTGCCTGTCTACTTTCCAACCCAAGTGGAATCTATGAATTTTGTGTCATTTTCCCCTCCAAAACATCAATCTCCCAACGCTGCTTCATGTGGGTTCAAAAAATGGCAGAAAGGCCATTTTTAGGGTGTTTTTGACCCTTTAGGCAACCCAGAACTTGATGAAATCCTTAGGTAATTCATGAGCATGAATAAATTTTCATAAAAAATTCAAAAATGAAAAGTTTTCCTCCAGAGGATCTCCCAATTATAAGCGCGTGCCAAGTGGCGCTACGCGTTGGGCGAAAAACCCTGTTTTAGACCAAAATTTTCAAAATTGACAATTTTTTTTCCAAATTTGCTGAAAGTTGGACTGAAGGTCCATCATCAAGTATCATGCTCAGCCAAAGAAGGTTCGGCCAAGATCATGCCTTCTCACGTCTCCTCGATGCCTTCTTCATCTATGTTGCCTGAGGTGAATATAAAGAGTTTGTTGCTTTCTTTGTCTCCAATTGCCAAGTGTGTCAAAGTCAATAAGGGACTATGGGAAATAAGGCAGTGAGGATAATGTGTTTTTGTCAAGTGAATTTAAAGTGTGAGGACAATCACTTGACTGTGTTTGGAAATTTGGGATTTTATAAGTGATATGAGAGAGGAAGAGTGATAGGGAATGATAGGATTTAGGGATAGGGAAAATAGGACTTAGGAGTGAATGACCTCGGTATGTAAGAGAATGGTGTATTGAGGATATAATGGGATAATGAGATAACAGAGGATGGGATATGTGGGACTAAAATGTTTTAAAACTTCGAACGTAAAACCTTTAAGGAGCAATCTTTAATAAGGGATTAGAGTTTAAAGTTTGACATTCAAATTCTCCAAACCAACCTTCGAAACCACACCAAACACTATTCAATGGCATTTGCAAGATGAGTTGACTTACACAGAGCAAAAGAGATTGAATTATTTTGAATTTATGGAACAGTGGCAAAGTTTTTTGTGTCTCGGCCCTATGCGCCGTGCACACTGTATGCGCCACACACGTTGAAAATTTACATTGCATAGAACGACTCTATGCGCCGCGACGACCATGTGCACCGCAACCTCCATCCAGTGTGCCACACCTGCAATTTCACTAATAGTCGGCCCTTCAAAACTCTGTTTTTCCCTCCAACTGATTTTTCCATGATTTCTCTTGGCTCCACTGATGTCTTTGGCGCGTAATTGGATTGTTTAAACACCAAAATGTCTTATACATCATGGACTTTGATTTTTGATCTGGAAAAATGATGAAACTTGTCTATTTTTTGTAGGGATAGCCGGCATTGGACTTGGCAAAGGTGACCAGGGCTGCGCCTGAAGGACTTTAGAACTAAAACAACTTTGAAAATCACATGGTATTTATTACAAAAAACGAAATTTGACGATTTTTCTTCAAAACAGAGTTTTGAAGAAAAGTCATGATTGAGCATTATTATGATGAAATTTTGCAATGAAAACTTATTTCGAACCTCCCTCATGTGCCTGCTGGCACTATTAGCCATTTTGAAGACTAAAATTGTGAAACCCTAGACCTAATGACTGAAATGACTCTTGGCTGACCAAAAGAGTATTCGTAATGATTGTAAAGTTGATTTGATGAAATTTGATGATCAGACATGAACCAACAGGTATATGACATGAGGGAAGTATGGTGACAAGACCCTTCCATCAGAAGATCGATGCTCCTAATGGAATGCAGATGATCGAGTTGAATGAGACACTTTAAATGAAATGCAAAAAAAGAGGTCTTAATCTCTGACGGAGGGTTGAACAGACCAACTCTAACATTGGCTCTAGTGGGGATGGTAGCTCCTTGGAGGTGCCAAGAACTGCAGATCTTTGGGAGAGAAGACAGTGCCTTCATCCATGGCCAATGGAGTCAAAACATGAAAAATGACATTATGTAAACTCACTCTGACTCAAGACTAAAACTGAAAACCATAATAAAACCAAACATGACTAAATCATATCTAACAAACTGGAAAGATGCTCATATTTGAGCTTATTCATCAAACCTACTCTAATTGTTATTTTCACCACCCGATCAAGTGAAATGGAATAGCCAATGCAACCATGTAAGCATCCTGGCTGGTATTTGATTTCTTCCCAAATGCTTTCTGATGCACAGGAAAAGGGAAGAATCGAAAGGAAACTCGCATGGAAACTTGGAATCAAGTTGACTGCTGATAAACTTGCAAAGCATGAATTGAATGGCTGACTTCAAGAATACTGCGAAAGGATCTTCATAAACATCGCTATTGATTTCCATTAACACATTACTGCTCTGGTCCAAGTAATCCTCATAGCTGGATATTAAGATTTTCCTCACATCGGTGCTGTCTTTGTTTGGTGACAGCGACAGGCTGTCAAAAGGGTCCTGAATTTCGTGAATAACCAAACTCTGTTGCTAATTCCAAATAGAACAAACGTCTCCTTTATCAATCTCCTCATATGACTGCAAACCTTGGTATGGGCTATGCAATGAACAATCTGTTAAATAAGACAATGAAGGCGACTTTTGAATAAGATTATTATCAACATTCTTTTCTGGCACATGGTTAGCCATGGTTAAAACTGTATGACATCCTACTGGCTATTCATATTTTTCTTTAGAGATATTATGAAGATTCTGCCTTATAAACTGAAATGCTTCGAAACAAAACGTTACAAAATCCTCTTGCATCATTAAATCATGTATTTTGGCTTCCACGCCTTCATCTATAATTTGATCTTCAATTGTGTTTGGTGGCTGCAAATCTGGTGCTGGGGAGGGTTTTGTATCCAAAATGATTTCATCAATCATTTCAGGGGAAGATTTCTCATTAACAACTTGCTTAAGAATTAAGCTATCTGTCTCATCCTCAACATTAAAATTGAGAGATTTTTTATTTCCTACAGGCTGCTCATTTGAAGATTTACTATGCAATTTATCCTTCAAAAACTGAAATGATTCAAAACAGAAAGGTAGGGAATCTTCTTGTATCATTTGATCATATGTGCCAGCTTCCATGTCTTCATGTGCAACTTGGCAATCTATGGCATTTGGGGGTTGGAAATTTGAATATGAGAAGTATGAACAAGGTTTGTATTGCCCTCAAGATGATCCAAATCAAGACTTGTTGACAGTTGATTTCTAATTGCATGGAAATTGTCTCTGATGAACTGAAATGAATCAAAACAAAAAGGCAAAGATCCTTCACTTACTTCAAAATTTGCTGCACTTTCCTCGTCATTGTAATAGTTGATATGCATCGGTTGCTCACTGTATGCTGAAAGTGAACTTCTTCCTCCCACAAACTAGCTACTAGTTTGTCTGCAAGATTAGCTTCTGTTTGGATAACATAATCATCATCATACTGATCAAACTAAGGCAAAACTTCATTATAAAACACATCATCAAGCATACATGTCATATCAACTGATCTCTCTCCTCCAAGATGATCTATAAAACAATCATTATGACAATTGGGATAAGAAACAAAATGTTTTGGACCATCAACTTATTCTTCTTCAACCAGTGAGCCATGGGCTTGAACACTATACTCATTCCTTGTGGTGATCCTTTGCATTATCTCTTCCACTGCACTTACCAAAATGTCAAGCTTTACCTCTAGAGATGTCAATTCCTCCTGATCTATGTTTTTCATCTCTTCTTCCTTCAACTTTGCCTTTCAAATCAGCAGATGAGACTCTACATTTACTGCACTGTTCTACATCTCTTCACGTGTTGTGAAATTCCTTTCTCTCAGCTGAAACTCCATTTCCAGATCAAAGGCAGTTGGGTAGTGCAAGAGAGCAGATCCAGGAGGAGGTCTTATATTAACAGGCATCGAATAATAAACTTGGTTAAACCTGGCAAAAAACGGTTGTACTGTCTCCCCTGGCTTTCTTTTCAGCTGGTTATACTCTTCTATAATCAAGAAAAGGTTCTGTCCGATCACCCACTTGTCAAGGAAAGCTTTGATGAACCGCTGGAAATATGAGATGCTCGCATCAGGCAGGGCTTTGAACCAACTCTTGACTTTGCCTTGCAAAGAAAGAGCAAAAAGCCTAATACTAAAATCTACATCATCAACCTCAAAAAGGTCTAGAAAAGTCTCAACATTCTACACATGTTGCTCAGCATTGAAATTCTTACATTCACCATTAAATCTCGGCAAATATAGGTAATAATTTTTAGGGAAAGAATGGAGAACAGAAGGTAAAACAAGAGGTTTATACCTATCCGGGACTATAAAAGGTGTAGGAGTATATACAAGAGCTATGGGATCAGTTTTGTTTTCTTTAGGCTCATCACTCTGAAGAGAGTCATCACGAGATGTGGGAAAAGTAAGGAGGCCAGGATCAAAGGGAAACTCAGTATTTACACTTTTGGAATAGGTCAATTGAAGATTTTGATCACCTTTATCATACAACAAATTCTGAAAAACTTTCAGGACAACTTCAAGAACAACAAAGACGTAATTTACAAGAAAGCAGACTAAATCTTGAATACCATTCCACTTTGGATACCCGAACTTCGTGTAAGATCCTTCCATTTTCTCAGCGAAAGAGTTAGTCCTCCAGTGGAGTCTCTACATTGAGTTGGAGTCACCAGGTGAATGTTTTCAACCTTCTTATTTCTGATTATTGTCCACCATCAACCATCAGATCTAACTTGATAAATGTACTGGGGTGATCATTTAGATCAGATGATCAGTTTATAAACTAGACCGAAGATTCAATGAAGTAGCTTTGATCTACTTTCGCTAATGCAAAGCAGGAGAATTTCGAAGGCTACTTGGCTAACTTCAGGCTCCGTCTGTAGTTTATAAAGCAAAAAAATGAAAATAAACTTTCTTCCCCAGTATGGTCGCCACTATGTTAGAGCCTAGATTTACCTCAGGCTGAAAAGGTAAGATTCTAGGTCCACATCAAACCATGCTTAGCCTTGTAAATAGCCCTACGAGGATAGGAGAGGGCTCTCTCCTGGTCAATCTCAGCAAAAGCTAATCAGATGGGGCTTGAGATGACTGTTTTAAGAACTAATCTTAGGCTAGGTATGAAGTGCAAGGTTTTAATGAGTTTTTTGGGGGTTTTGTTGGAAAAAGGGAAAGGCAAATTTGGGTATAGGGATGAGGCTAAATTTTTGCAGAGTTCCGGTTGGGGCAACGTAGGCAGTAGTTTTGATGCTTTAGATTAAAAGAATGGATAGAAAATACCACTTAGGAGCTGAAGAGGGCAAGAGGCTACAAGAATCCTCTCCAAACAGATGAAAACATGTAAAACTAAACAAAGTTTAAGGCAGAGCATAACAAACTCATGAATTCTACCTTTGTCACTCAATTTGTTTAATTTCAGGAGCAAAGAGAAGGGAAATGGCATACATAAAACATCAATGAACTTACAATTACACGAAGAAAAACACCATCAAAACATAGAGCCACAAGGATCCCAACAAGTGCTTCAAAACCCTGATCTTTCCTTTGCCCAAAATTGCAGAAATCAAATGTACAATGGAGTGCCCAACAATCCCAAGTGTCCAACCCTGAAAATGACTAAGAAATTACATGATATAGACAAGCCTAACTCCTTCCCATGCCTCTAGGGGTTGATCTCATCATTCTAGGAGCTGTTTCAACCATATCTAAATAAGGAACTGAAAAATAGGCAAAGAAACAACTTGCCTCTATATGCTAGGAAACTGATTAATTCACTCATTTTTCACCTTTTGGTGAATGAATCTTCTAGAACAAGTAAAAATGTGTCAAAATTACACCATGGTCATGAAATTACATTAAGGTAGATCAAGATTTGCATGAAAAAGTGAAACTAGTCAAAATTGGGCAAAATTCTGAGCTGTGGAGTGAAAAATAAGCTGAATTCCTCTATGCGCCGCACCCAAAATCTGTTTGTGTAGCACAACTTTGGAGCTGATTTTGAGGGTCTTCCCGAAGTCCAAATTGATTTCAAGATAGCTCGTTGGAAAGAGTTTCCTGTCTACTTTCCAACCCAAGTGGAATTTCTGGATTTGGTGTCATTTTCCCCTCCAAAACTTCAATCTCCCAACACTCCTTCCTGTGGGTGCAAAAAGTGGCAGAAAGGCCATTTTTAGGTTGTTTTTGACCCTTTAGGCAACCCAGAACTTGATGAAATCCTTAGGTAATTCACGAGAATGCATAAATTTTCATAACAAATTCACAAATGCAAAGTTTTCCTCCAAATGATCTCCCAATTATAAGCGCACGCCAAGTGGCGCTACGCGTTGGGCGGAAAAACCTGTTTTAGACCAAAATTTTCAAAATTGACAAAATTTTCTCCAAATTTGCTGAAATTTGGATTGAAGGTCCATCATCAAGTATCACGCTCAGCCAAAGAAGCTTCGGCCAAGATCATGCCTTTTCACGTCTCCTCTATGCCTTCTTCATCTATGTTTCCTGAGGTGAATACGAAGAATTTGGTGCTTTCTTTGTCTCCAATTGCCAAGTGTGTCAAAGTCAATAAGGGACTATGGGAAATAAGGCAGTGAGGATAATGTGGTTTTGTCAAGTGAATTTAAAGTGTGAGGACAGTCACTTGACTGTGTTTGGGAATTTGGGATTTTATAAGTGATATGAGAGAGGAAGAGTGATAGGGAATGATAGGGTTTAGGGATAGGGAAAATAGGACTTAGGAGTGAATGAACTTGGTATGTAAGAGAATGGTGTATTGAGGATATAATGGGATAATGAGATAACAAAGGATGGGATATGTGGCACAAAAATGTTTTAAAACTTCAACACAAAACCTTTAAGGAGCAATCTTTAATAAGGGATTAGAGTTTAAAGTTTGACATTCAAATTCTCCAAACCAACCTTTGAAACCACACCAAACACTATTCAATGGCATTTGCAAGATGATTTGACTTACACAGAGCAAAAGAGATTGAATTATTTTGAATTTATGGAATAGTGGAAAATTTTTTTGTGTCTCGGCCCTGTGCGTTGCGCACGTTGAAAATTTAGATTGCGTAGAATGGCCTTATGCGCCGCGACAACCATGTGCACTGCAACCTCCATCCAGTGCACCACACCTACAATTTCACCAACAACCGGCCCTTCAAAACTTTGTTTCGCCCTCCAACTAATTTTTCCATGATTTATCTTGGCTCCACTGATGTCTTTGGCACGGGATTGGATTGTTTAAACACCAAAATGTCTTATACATCATGGAATTTGATTTTTGATCTAAAAAAATGATGAAACTTGTCTATTTTTTGAAGGGATAGCCAGCATTGGACTTGGCAAAGGCGACCAGGGCTGTGCCTGAAGGACTTTATAACTGAAACAACTTTGAAAATCACATGGTATTTATTACAAAAGACGAAATTTGACAATTTTTCTTCAAAACAAAGTTTCGAAGAAAAGTCATGATTGAGCATTATTATATGAAATTTTGCAATGAAAACTTATTTCGAGCCTCCCTCATGTGCCTGCTGGCATTATTAGCCATTTTGAAGACTAAACTTGCGAAACCCTAGACCTAATGACTAAAATGACTCTTGGCTGACCAAAAGATTATCCATAATGACTGTAAAGTTGATTTGATGAACTTTGATGATCAGACACGAACCAGTAGGTATATGACACGAGGGAAGTATGGTGATAGGACCCTTCCATTAGAAGATCGATGCTCCTAATGGAATGCAGATGATGGAGCTGAATAAGACACTTAAAATGAAATGCAACAAAAGAGGTCTTGATCTTTGACAGAGGGCTGAACAGACTGACTCTAACAATATAATTGAAGGAACTATGGTCACACAAGGTTTTCATATGCTACATATCATGATATACATAGGGGTCCAATAGTAGTACTTGCCCCAATATTTTAGAGCACCAACTAAGGAGGAGTGACTATACCCTTAGTTGTATTACCCAACTACCCTTCTATACATGCGAGTAATATCCCTAAGTGTTATCCTCAGTGTATTGTGGTAGAAATATGGTCGATGACTTGTCTAAGGTTACGTTTCAGGTTACCCCAGGGGGGGCTTCTGATATACCCAAGGGTATGTGAAAGTGTAGTTTGTGCATGGTTTTAGTCCGTGTGCAGTTCTATCTAATGCGCTACTACTTGAAGTGGTAAACAAAGGGGTTACAAGGTAGTACAACAAGCATGAAAACCTATTATAGTTCCTAGATGAATGCCTCCCCAAATATACCAGTTTATGTGATCAACAAAAAATCTTGTGGTTTAAATATGTCGGAACATGTCTCTAGCCTAAAAAGAAAAAGAAAAAATGTCAAAATTGGAGGTACAACTAGCACTAGAAAGTGATCTAATAACACTTCTTATGCACTTGACCTATGAGAATAACAGAATGCTAGAAATATGAAACAATATTTCCAAAAACACATAAATATCATATGAATTGAGACAAGCTACAAAGATATTTTATTATTCATAGGAATAATACAATGTTAACTTGCCTCTTCGAGGGGGAAACCTCCAACAGAGCATAGCTCAATTACAATAAAATCTATGATTCTTCCTATGTTATATAAGACTTTTTTTAGATTGATGACATCCAAAACCCTAAATACTTGTGGTCCCTTGCATAATATGGGTTAACCACTTTATTTATTAACTATGGCCCATTTTTAACTAATTGTGGTCCCTTTTCTATAATGTGGGTCAACCACTTACAATTATTATGCGAATAATTGCTTATGGGTTTTATTGAATTAAATAACTAACTATGACTATGATTAGGCCCCTTGGGATTATTACATAAATAAATGGGTTAGGTTTAGAACCTAACAAGGATACATGTGAGAGTCCTATGAAGGCTAGAAGCGCCTAGCGAAGATGGAGTCAAGCTCTATTATGTTCAAAAATCTATATTCTCTGTTGTAGCTCACACATGTGAGAGGGCTAGGTTTATGGTCATGCAACAGGTCTAAAAAGTTCAGGAAGGTTTTGCAGACATTTTATGATGAGATGTAAAGGCTATTCTTCTTTAATTTCATTACAGAAGGATGAAGGTTAACTGGCTTGGTTCTTTGTGGTAGCCTTGGTCTAAGATTTTGTCTTGGAAGTCTCCTTTGAAGTTGATTCGATAAGAAGAGAAGTTCTTTATGGGTTTCCCCTTTGAGGGGTCTTTCCCTAGTTTGGAGCCTATATCTTGTGTTGATTTCTGTATGGTTGTGATTTTTATTTTTTTTCCATTTATTTGATGATAAAAACATAAACATAATCAAGAAAAATAAGAATTTAATATCACAAGTAAATTTCATGTAAGGAAAATCGAATTAAATGTTCCACTAATGGATTTTCCAACATGGTTTTAGAGCTAAAGTCAAGAGTATGGGCAACTAGAAGATCAAAAGAAGAGTTTTTGCAATGCTTCGAAAGCCAAAAATAAGAGATTGTTTGTGAATTCCTTGAAGGACAAACAAACCACCACAAGCACATACATCGTTAGAGAATACAATCTGAAACAATCGCATATTAGAGGAGGAAAATAAAGTAAGGTAGAAAGGCATCTTAGCGTATTTTTTAGGTTTTTGATTTTCACAATACGAAGAGGAGAACAGTCAAGTTTTAAAGGGTTAATCTTGGCACCTTTATATAAAGAAAAACATGAAATAATAAGGTTGTAGTCTTTTAAACTATTTCATGAGCATCTGAGACCTAGTTTGCATACTAATTTTTTATTACAACAATTGGTGAGAAGGTCACAATGCTCAAATTGGAATCTGAAATTACTGAGGTATCTAGAAGGGATGCATAGGCTCATTTCAAGAGGTCTGAGCTACACAAAAAAAGACTCATTTTAGGTCAAGAGTTCCTGGAGTATAACACAGAAAAAAGGGATAAAGTTGGAGGATTTTTCTTGATTTTGGAGATGTAATATGGCCAAATTAGGGTAGACATATAGGAGGTATAGTTTCCCTAATAGGAGAACAAAATCCCTAGTGTATAATGCTCAGATCAAAGTTGGTTTGAATTTCTAAAAGAAGCATGTTGCTTGCCTTCCAAGGTGAATAAGTGATAGAATGAAAGTTTGAAGTTCTCAGAAGGATCCTAGCCCAGTTTTGGAAAGTTGTTAAAGTGAGTATGAACCTCTAGAACTAGTCCAAATTTCCATGCAAGAAGTTTGTGGGTTCTGAGGTGATTATAGAAGCAGTTTCTCATTTATTGAAAAAGGTTATTTTGGGCAGATCTATGATAACATTGAAAGAAAATTTCTCAAATAATTGATCTGAGAGGTACAAATATCTATGAAGACAAGGTTGATCTCCTGTGGTAACTATTGGGAGGGTCAAATAGGCCTAAAAAAGGTGTTGGAAGTGTCTTCTAGGGTAGCAAGTTGCATAGTCTTTTAAAGAGAAGGAGTCCACTAATTTATGAAGGAGGCTTGGCCATAGATGGAGGGATGACATGGGAAACAAGTCTTCCCTAACTATTAATTATGCTTCAAAAGGTATGCATAATAGTTTGTAAGGTATTTGTATTTGTTTTATGGATAAAGGGTCTTGAATGCATTAGGGTTTGTGTTGCATGTTTTGAATATTTTTTATTTATAGAGATTGTGAAACCTAGATATGTCTTGGATAGGAAAACCCTAGTTAAGTGAAAAAACCTAACCCTAATTAGTTTTTCCCCTCATAGAAACTATAACTTTTGACATCTAGGGTTTGCAAAAAGAATCTAAGACTTGGTAAAGCCTAGCAAGGGTGGAATTTGATGAAATCTAGGATATGACAAAAAAACCCTAGGGTTGATGTTTCTAAGGGAAATATCAAGGAATTTAGGGTTTGTGCTTGAGAACCATAGAATTCTACTCTTTGAGAAAACCATGGAAACCTTAGATTGAGAAAATAAATGTCGTGCTCTTGTATTTGTACATTTTGCTTGGTTGTACTCGCTATTAAAAATTGCAAGTAAGAGAAAGATGAGAAGGAGGAAATAAGAAAATAAATTATCGTACTTGATGATGACTCCTTGGAGATGGCGAGCATGATTGAAGTAGGGAACTGTAAGGACCTTGAAGGAATTGATGCTAACAAGTTCAAAGGAGTAAGCATGCATCATTATATTTTGTAGAAGAAACTTGACTAAGTATGGTATCATAGATGGAAGCATGTGATAGTATCATATTTAAAGTCTACTTGTTTAAATTTCTTGAAATAAATCATCTATTCCTTTAAGAATGAAAATCGTCAGAACCATTCTACATAATTGTTCATCGATTAATTGTTTAACATTATGTTAGAGGAAGACATTTTTGTAAGGTGGATTCTCAAGATTCTAGAAGAACCATCATTACGGAGGTTCTTGGGAAAAAATATTATGACAAGGATTAGTATATATTCCATATTTTCTAGAAACAATACTTTGGAAAGGATGAAGGAATGCATTTGGTCAAGTTTCAAGCTCATTGTAGGATAAAAATAACTAGATGATTCTGTGAAAGATTAAGAATGCATGTTTAAAGTAACCTTTGGGTAGATTTCATATAATACTATAAGAAAGGTTGGTCATATGCATAGTGAGTGTTTCATTTGGTTATATGATGCCTAAGATGATAAATTTTAGTTACTCTAGAATGGATAAAATGCGAATAATTTCTTGCTAGAATATATTTATTAATGATCAACATCTAGTACAATCTCCAAAAGAAAATGGTAACTTGGTAATCAAGGTGGATCCTTGGGCACTATGATGCACGAAGGAATATTTGAGTGGAGATGGAACATGAGGATGTTTATGATGAGAAAGTTGTCATGATGAGGTAACTTTGATCTTAATATTTTTTTGGGTTATCTAGTTAACATAATATTTTTCTACTTGGAAATATGTTACATGAATATATGATGACAGTTAAGGGAAGTTCAATAGTATGGAGAATGTTAATGGAAGCTCAATATTTGATACCTGGAAACTATAAAAGATGTACTCATCTTGGGATTGAAAGGCAGCAATGCAAGAACATAACCTGAAGGTCAAAGAAGATCACTTTCACAAGGAAGCTATAATCAACTTGAAGTTTTGGAAGGCTCAATATAATGCCTTCAGTGATGATGACAAGATGAAAGTGGTGTTCAAGATTGATGACTTGGAACCTTTCGTAGATTAAGGAAGAAGATGGCTCCAGGATACCCAAAAAGGAAGGAAGGTCGACATAATGAGATGCAAATGAAAGTGGGAGCCATTTATCTATCAGTAACAAGTAGCTGATACTCTAATGAAATAAACATGGAACAATTCTATGACTTCTCAAGTAGTAAAGGATGTCAAGAATATCCTCTAGATTTGAGAGGGAGTAAAGGAGTCTTCTTGAATAGGACCATGGATCTATTCTATGATTAAAAGGAGAACAAGGATGTCCTCTCTGGGAGAGACAGAGTCATGTTGGACATCACATAAGCATTTTCTTATTCATGTATCATTCACTTGACAAATACTAATTACCATAATTCTAACTGAAGGTATAGGATTGGATAAGCATCTACATCCAAGAATGGAAAGGGATCGACACTCTTTGAGGATACAAAAAGTGTCCAAGATGAGAGTGGTCAGAGAGAACTGATATTCTTTAAGGATTCATGTTTGGAAATCCAAGATAAGAATAGTCTTGAAAGGACATACCCAGTGAACATCTTGATGGGGTATGTGCCTAGAGCTAATGAGTATCGCATGTAAAGCCTCCCAACATAATTATCTTAAATGAAGTTGAGCTTTTCTAGTTAGGCCTCATAAACAATGTTGGTTGATTATAATATTGATGCTTACATATGACTTACCAATCCAACTCTTCTTGTGAGAACTTTTCAAAGGGATTAGTGTCCTTGTACCAGTTGGAAAATTATGGATACCTCCCTAGTGAAGAGGGATTGTTGGGAAATGTAACTAGTTTCGGCCTCCACAATTATGATTTGGCTCATGTATCTATAAAATGGAGAAAGAAAATGTTGCAAGAACAAAATAAATAATTATTTTTATAAAAGCATTGATTTCATGATAAAAATATTTGTCATTAGGTCTCCTATGGTTTACATGAGTGAAAGTGCCATTGTCATAATGTAAAAGACCCTTCCTAACATTCATATCAAGAAAAGAAAAAATATTATATATTTGGAACTGTCTAGAAGGCTCCCAAGACCAATTCGACAAGCTAGAAGAAGTTGGCCTGGAGAGGGCTAATGGGGCCTCTTGGAAATGTTACAGAAAGAAGAGATTCAACCTCATTTAAAGAGAACAAGGAATCATATTTTCGCTTTGATCTGAAATTGAATGAGACATGTGAAAGACTTAGGAAGGCTAGAAGAGCCTAGGAAAGAAGGATTCAAGGTCTATTATGTTCAGAAATATGTATTATCTTTATAGCATCTCACATGTGCAAGAGGCCTAGGTTTCTTATCATGCGACAGGCCTGAAAAATTCAAGAAGAAGTTGTAGAATTTGTTGATGAGATGTAAAGGATATCCTTCTTTCCATGCATTAAAGAAGGAGGAAGGTTGGTTGGCTTGGTTCTTGGTGGTATCCTTGGTCTAGGATTTGGTCTTGTATGTCTCTTTTGATGTTGATTCTATAAGAAGGGAAGATCTTTACAGGTTTTCCCCTTGGAAGGGTTTTTCCTTCACTTGGAGTCTATATCTTGTGTTCTTTTTTGTATGGGTGTGATCTTTATTGTTTTGGAATTTGTTTGATGATAAAAAACATTAAAATAATCAAGAACAATAAGAATATGATATCACAAATAAATGTCAAGTAAGGAAAAGATAATTAAATGTTTCCCTAGTAGATGTTCCAACACTTAGTTTGCAACTATTCAAGATATAGGTTAAGCGTGCCAGTTACCTCAGGACTCACATTACTTAACAAACAAACAAAAATTAAATATTTAATATTAATATTAAATTTGATAAAACATATTCATAAATGTTAGGTCCCTATAATACTAGTGATTACCCCATTACTATTGTAGTTGTATCCCTTATTAAAATCGTTGTGCCCCTATTGTCGCCATATTGTTATTATTGTGTCCCATAGAATCCCTCTATTATTATTTCTATGGCTTTATATTATTATTGTTAGGTCAGTTGGGTTATATTGTGACTCCTTAGACTCCTATATATAGAAAGGAGGTTTTTTCATTTGTATCGTCCAAGAATTGTTCATTTATGTAATGTAAAGGAGGTTGCCCCCTCGAAGAGGTTGAATTCTAAGGCATTGATCTATCTTTTCTATCTTTTTGTGAGCTGGTTTCCTAACATTTGGTATCAGAGCTTTGGGTTCTAGGGTTTCGCTACTCCAAATAGGTCATCATGGCATTTTTTCTATAACTTGTTTTCTGTGACGTTTCAGAAGCTAAAAAAAACCCATTTGAGACAAAATCGCACTAAACCTAGGGTCCAAATTTTAGAGCTTTTTGCAATATATTTGCAGAGATATGATCTGAGGAAGTTGGTCTTTTTGCAGACTCCTGAATTACATTCCAAACAGGTGACCTGGGGAAATCATCATAACTTTCTCTTTGAGCATCGAATTGAAATTTTGTGAAAAGGTACAGAAACAATGACTCGTGGCACATCGTACAAGTTTGCTTTACTGAACTAGTCTATAATCAGGTCACTGTGGGAAATTTGGCATAACTCTTCCTTGGAGAATCCTATTTGGACCAGACTAGTGGCATTAGAAGGAGGGCAGAGAGAGCTTCAACAGATCGTAATTTTAGAACTAGATGATCCGAAATTACAGAGATACATCAGATTCAATATCAAGCTCCTACAAAGTCAAAAAAGGTGTGTAGTTTTTTTTTTAATTTTTGCATAAGATTGGTTTGAAAAATTAGTTTGAAGGAATTCAAAGGGCATAGTAAAGAATTATTATCGGTAATTGAGGCCTTGAGGAAAGAAAATTCAAACACCTAGTAGGCAACCTAAAAGCTCTAGCATGACTCATGAAGAAGAGGAAGAAATGCAACATGATATTGTTGGGTATACGACCAAAGTCCCACATTGACTAGAAGTGGGGAGGATCATGGATATATAATGATGGAAAAATATCTCCATTGGTATGAGGCCTTTTGGGGGTAAGTCCAAAAGCAAATCCATGAGGGCTTAGACCCAAAGTGGACAATATCATATCATTGTGGAGATATGTGGTGTCCAGAGTCCTTACAAGTGGTATCAGAGCCAAGTTCCGAAGTTAGCCAAGTGGATGAATCCTCGGAATGCTGAACGAAGGTGGTGGGCCCTGGTAATATCACCATGGGATCCATGGATGAGCTCGGTTAGACAGGCATTATGCTTTGTATTCTTCATGGACGTGTCCTGGATTGATGAATTCCATTTTCAAACCCTTCCTTAGAAAATTTGTGTTAGTATTTTTTGATGATATACTAACCTACAACAAGTCTTGGGAGGATCATGTTGAACATGTTGACAGGGTGCTACAACTATTGGACGAGAAACAATTATATGCAAAAAGATCCAAATGTTTCTTTGGAGTACAAGAGGTGGAATATCTGGGTCATATTGTATCTCATGAAGGAGTTAAGGTAGACCATAGCAAAATTAAAGTCATTAAGGAATGGAAAATCCACACATCCATAAAGCATCTGCAAGGATTTCTCATGTTGACAGGGTATTATCGCAAGTTTGTTAAGAATTGTGGGAGAATAGTAGTACCTCTAACATCTTCATGGACTCTAGAAGCAACAAAGGCCTTCGGACATCTTAAAGAGGTAATGTGCCAAGCACCAGTCTTAGCTACACCGAACTTCACAAAAAACTTTATTGTGGAATGTGAGTTCAGGAATAGAATTGGTATTGTTTTAATGCAAGATGAAATACCCATTGCTTTTGAAAGTCTTCCAATCAAGGGAAAGTTTTTACACAAAGATATTTATGAGAAGGAAATGTTGGCAAT
>APFE030396117.1:3369-29746 GCA_000404065.3 Pinus taeda | reverse complement strand
CACATTATTGAGATCGAAAAATTGCTCCATATGTAATATCCATGTTGCGGGATCCTTGCCATCAAACTTCCTCATATCGATTTTTGGAATATGGTGGGTCTTCCATCCAACATTAGAGTCTATGATATCATGATTAACATTTCTTTTGTTCACATCATGAGTTTCCTTTACTACCTTTTCACCATTAGTAAGTACTTCTTGTAGAAAATTTGTCAAATCTGTCTTCAAATCTACCATGCATGTCTTCAAATTTGTGTTCAAACCTATCTTCAATTCTTCCATGTTTGTCTTCAAATCTATCTTCCAATCATCCATCTTAGCTTCCACGTCCTTTATCTTAGATTCCACACCATTTATCTTAGCTTCTGTTAGCTTTTGTGAGCGTGACATTTGTTGCACTTGTTCTTGTAATTTTGATATATCATGTAGCACTTCTTCCTCTTCTTCATGAGTCATGCTAGAGTTTTCAGGTTCCTTTCTAGGTGTTTGCATTTTCTTTCCTCGGGGCATCAGTTACCGATAATAATGCTCTACTAGCCCTTTGAATTCCTTCAAAATAATTTTCAAACCAATCTTAAGCAAAAATTTAAAAGAATCTACACACCTTTTTTTTTCACTTTGTAGGAGCTCGATATTACCTCTGATGTATCTTTGTACTGTCAAGACATCCAGTTCTGAAATTGCGACCTGTGGTAGCCATATGTGTCCTCTTTCCAATGCCACCAGTCTGATCCAAATTGGATTCTCCAAGGAATAGTTATGTGAAATCTCCCACAATGACCTGATTATAGACTAGTTCAGTAGAGCGAACTTGTACGACGTGCTACAAGTCACTGTTTCGACCTTTAGCTCTAAAAAATATATAAAAGAAACTATAGTCTGTCCTCTTTCTGAACCTTCTTACGAAATTTCAATCCAATATTCAAAGAAAAAATTATGACGATTTTCCCCAGGTCACCTGTTTGGAATATAATTTAGGATTCCACAAAAAGACCAGCTTCCTCAAATCATATCTCCGCAAACATAGCATAAAAGCTCTAAAATTCGAACCCGAGATTTAGCGCGATGTCCTCTCAAATGGGTTTTTTTTAACTTCTGAAACGTCGCAGAAAAAAATTTATAGCGAAAATGCCACGATGACCTGTTTGGAGCAGCGAAACCCTAGAATCCAAAGCTTTGATACCAAACGTTATGAAACCAGCTCAAGAAAAGAAGAAAAGATAGATCAATGCCTTAGTATTCAGCCTCTTCGAGGGGGCAACCTCCTTTACATTACATAAATGAACAATTCTTGGATGATTCAAATGACAAAACCTCCTTTCTATATATAGGAGTCTAAGGAGTCACAATATAACTCAGCCGACCTAACGATAATATAAAGCCACAAAAATAACAAGAGAGGGATTCTATGGGGCACAGTAATAACAATATGGGGACAATAGGGGACAACAATATTAATAAGGGGTATAACTACAATAGTAATGGGGTAATCACTAGTATTATAGGGACCCAACATGTGGATTCCTACTTAAAATAAACTTTGCACCATAAAGTGTGATACATTTTTAAATTGTTCATTCCTTTTAATATATATACTGCCACTCCCGGATGCGGGTGTCTTACACGCGTAGCAGACCAGAGGCTCGTCACATGGGCATGTGTCAGCCCGAACGAGCCACGCAGTACCCTGCAGACTATTTCATAAGGCCGCCTGCAGTTGATCCTCCACGAGTGTTATTACCCGTCATTTCCGCCTTTATTGTCCTCCTGCAAATCTGTGAGATTGTGCTTCAAATTTCGGGAACCTCTGTCACATTCCCGCATTCTTTCGAAGCGTATGGGCACTCAGTGGCAGCGTTGGAACATCCTCTGGTTCTGTGGGGGATTGCGCAAGGACATTCCTGCTCTTTGGTAAACTTGGCAATGCAGCGCGAACGTCTGAGAAGGAGCATCCATCGAGGAAGCTCAAGGGGTTGAGCTTCAGCTCTAGAGAACCGCAATTTCTCCCTCTTCCTCAATTGAGGTAACTTCTGACCATCACCGCTTCCATGGTAGAGCAGCATGTCGTGGCAGAGCACCTGGGTGTGGAGAAATCCTGGAATGCGGACACACAACGCATCCCACAGTCAGGTGCCTACTATTGATCTGCAACGCCCTATCAGGGAAAGCTTTTCCCCAGCCACTCAGGCTGCCCTTGCGGGCCCCAGCGAACCGGCTCAGAGGATCCAACTCTCTGACTCGGATGACCCCTAGCAATTCTGGGGCAAGGGGGAGGAAGAGCCGTATACCACCGACGATGAATAATTCAACCAACAGTTCGCTCTCAGCTGCCGGGAAGGGAAAGCTTTTCTCTGTTTTCGCTCCTCGTTATCTGTATGTGTTCTGTTTCAGTCTAGATTTCAAAATCTATGTGTTGGCTATCCATATGTTATATGTGTCGGCTATAAGCAATGTCATGAGTCGTAATGTTAGTCTGTCATAGCATCCAATTTTTGTACCTGTTCAATTTTGGATATGTCTAAACTTGGGCAAACTGTCAATCTCTCGGCAGGAGTTACAGGGCCACGGCCCTGTTGTAATACTGATGTAATTTTTGACTTTTTGTAATATAATAGAATAGCCTGATTCAGAAAAAAAATATATATATATACTGCCACATTCACATTAGTTGTTGATGGTGGAAATTCATAGAAATCACCATCTGTTAACTACTTTTAATGTCCACTAGCTAACAATTTTTCATTTGTCAACCATGCATACATTTCTAATATTGTAATTAATAATCAAAGAATTAAATTATTACACAATGGTTAACAATCTAACATAAAAATTATCAAATTTTGGATATTAAAAGAATGTTTTCCCACCGTCCAATCATTACACCATCTATCCTATTTCCTTAATAAGATTGCCTACAAATATAAAAAAATTTAATAAAAATTAAGCAAAGTAAATACAACAAAATTGTACATATGGAGATTATTTATATCACAAATCAAGAAGTTTTAATGTTACTGACAAATTAGATTTAGCCACGAGCTAAGAAAAAAACCACTTTAATAACAATTAAAATAAAATTTGTATCATTTTATGGAATCATCATAAAAGCGTATCAAAATTCCATACATCTAAATTAACTAATCTCTCTCTCTCTCTCTCTCTCTCTCTCTCTCTACTATACTATATATATATATAGGGCTTATCTTGGGTTGTTAGGAGGAATGAACATTATGCTTCCCACCGAGGTTCAATTCTTACAAGTGACATAATGAGCTTTGTTGAATTGACTTGAAGCCTTTTGTTAAGTTTGAGTAGTCCCTTCAGGAAAATTATGCAATTTATCATTATTATGATAATAATATAATAATTGAACTTATGAGTATTATTACATATACATGTTTATACATTATTACATGATGGTAATATATCATATCATTAGTATACTGTATGTTGTATAGAGGTTGTTGGAGCAGTGTTATCTAGTGGTTTTATCTTGTGGTTAGGAGGAATGAACATTATGCTCCCCACCCAGGTTCAATTCTTACAAGTGATATAATGAGCTTTGTCGAAATGACTTGAAGCCTTTTGTTAAGTTTGAGTAGCCCCTTTACGAAAATTATGCAATTTATCATTATTATGATATTAATATAATAATTGAACTTATGAATATTATTACAATATACATGTATATACATTATTACATGATGGTAATATATCATAAGTAATGTTGTATAGAGGTTGTTGGAGCAGTTTTTTTTGGTAACAAGTTTTGGGAACTACATAGAGGAGCATCACGAAGGAAGCCCATCCGAGGGATACTCCATAAAAGTTGCAAAGAGAAGGAACTGAGCGGAAGTGTGACGACTAAGGAAAGTCATTGGAATAATTTTGTCTTAGCCAAAACCATTCCTAGTTTACTAGCCGATAGTAATAATTTACTACTAAGGAATTTTTGGTCAGCTTAGGTCCAAATGTAAACCTATAAATAGATCAAGGCCAAGGAGTAAGAGACACACACATAGAGAGATATATAGATAGATATTTGTATCGCGGATATAGTGAAGTATGTTTTTGTGTTGTAATGATGAATGATCTTCTAAGGTTGGTGAGCCGATATAGGTATGATTGTAATGGAAGATCCACAGTGATAATAAAAATCTCTATTTTATGGCCTATTCTATTTTTTTATGTAATTTTTAATGAATTTTCTATTTTTCATGGTTACTGTTGCTTTGAAATGTAAGAATGGTCAGATTAATGCACATTTTTTGAAGAATTAGGGTATACTTCATTTATGTATTTATTTCCTTAATAGTAATAATGATATGTTGAATATGGGAAAACTAGGTAACTATATCTTAAGGTACCCCTTTCCATCACTGCAGAACTACCCAGGTTCTTACAGTTACCCCTAGATCCTAAGGTGAGACTTCACCTGCTTGCATGTGTTACCAAAAGGGCTAGTGTCTGTAGGGGTTATGCTAGAAAATTATCTTGAACCCTGGGTCAACCCCTTGCACGCCAACATATGGTTTCATTATTGAGACCGAGATCTGTCGCTGAATGGGTTGTGGAGGCCTACTAAGGAGGAGAAATAATAGTGGTGGAGAAAAAAGAACACAATTTTAATGTAGATCAGCATAGAAATCAATAGACTAGCCTTGAAGAATGGATGTAAAGGTATGCTTTTACAGACTTTAACAAAATATTATTTTCCGAGTTTCTGATTGATTTGGACGAGTGGTTATAAAGGTTGTGTTGGGTAATTTATTTGTGAGTTAAATTACTTGCATTAAATGTCAAGCTAGGTTCGTATACTTGTGAAGTACACTTGAACAATATATGCTAGGAAATTAACTCTCAATCGAAAAGGAAATTAACCTATGGAAATGATTACAAGACTCAAAGAAAACCGATTAATGAAAAGATATAAATCAGCACACACACATGTTCTTTTTAAAAGACTATATCTATCAAAGCATCGAATTCAAAACTTGAAATAAACAAGCTATTATAATTCTATACCATGAAAGCTTTTTGAACAAATTATATTCTATTAAACATAAAGGTAAATCCTATTCTATTGGAATCAGAAATGAATTTGATCGATTGAACTTGAAAGCAATTCTAATATATTGATCTTCAAAGCAATTCTAATCTATTGACCTTCAAAGCAATTCTGATCTATTGAACTTGAAATAAATTATAATCGATTGAAAGCTTAATTGTTGAAATTAAAATGCCTAAAGCCTATTGAGATTACTAATGTGTGCATACTAAATAAAGCCAATCATAATTATCAAATTATCCATGAATCTGAAACTAAACAACTTAAATGAAATGATCATAAAAGAACATAAAGAAAGTGCATAGAAAACAAAACATCTAATCAAAAGACTTGAAATAAACTTGATAGAAAATGAACGTAAAATAAACTAATATATCTTGCAGAAATGAAACACCAAAATATACTCATAGTCATCAAGTGGCCATCATGAAGTGCGTGAGAGGTGGAAAGTTTAGGAAGTTATTAATCAAACACCAAATCTCATCAAGAAAGCACAACCATATGAATGATTGCATTAAAATCAATAGTATTCATAACATCAAGCATAAGCATAACCAATCCTTAGCATTCCAAAACTTAACATTGAAGCATGAGCATAGCCTCATAACTCAACGCACCTTTGAGAGAAAACGCTCCTATTTATACGAAAACTAAGATAAGTAATTCATAAATGTAGATCCGGAAATCTCTCTTAGATCCACAAATATCTCATGTGGTTACAACCATGTGTTAAAATCTAGCAACTAGTGTCTTTTCATATCCTCTCATAAATCTCTCATAGCTTTGAAAGGAGACACTTATGAAGACTTCCATGATTCTTTTCCATGATATGTGCTTGATCAATGATCTCAAATCTTCCTCAACAAGAGTTTGAAGAATAAACTCGAATTTGAGACGTAGAGGCCAAATATAATTGTGTTGGAATCTTCAAATATGCCTACACACATCACAAAACATATCCAAACTTTTATATATAAGTGAATACATGTTATTTTTCTAATATTTAACCATAAATTCACTCAAAATACCAAAATAAATGTATTGGAAAAAATATGTATAAACCCATATTTAATGATCATGAAGATGGTCTTAGTGCATGGTTATGGAGCTACAAAATATGGTAAATATCAAAGGAAAATGAAAGAAAAGAGGGTGAAATGGATGACATTTTGGAGGCCCGACATTCCCCCCAACTAAAGATGTTGCATGTCCTCATGCAATTTTGCATTGATTGTCATGGTCTGAAGTCATCTTATTTTCAGTAGCTTCTTTTTTGTAGCCTTGAGGTTGGTTCTTGTGTGGCAAATGATAAGTATTTCAAGTGTTGTTTCTTGTGTGGCAAGACTTTTTCTTCTTGCTACAACAAAGAATACTTGAAAAATGCATTCATAACATCAAGCATAAGCATAACCAATCCTTAGCATTCCAAAACTTAACATTGAAGCATGAGCATAGCCCCATAACTCAACGCACCTTTGAGAGAAAACGCTCCTATTTATACGAAAACTAAGATAAGTAATTCATAAATGTAGATCCGGAAATCTCTCTTAGATCCACAAATATCTCATGTGGTTACAACCATGTGTTAAAATCTAGCAACTAGTGTCTTTTCATATCCTCTCATAAATCTCTCATAGCTTTGAAAGGAGACACTTATGAAGACTTCCATGATTCTTTTCCATGATATGTGCTTGATCAATGATCTCAAATCTTCCTCAACAAGAGTTTGAAGAATAAACTCGAATTTGAGACTTAGAGGCCAAATATAATTGTGTTGGAATCTTCAAATATGCCTACACACATCAAAAAACATATCCAAACTTTTATATATAAGTGAATACATGTTATTTTTCTAATATTTAACCATAAATTCACTCAAAATACCAAAATAAATGTATTGGAAAAAATATGTATAAACCCATATTTAATGATCATGAAGATGGTCTTAGTGCATGGTTATGGAGCTACAAAATATGGTAAATATCAAAGGAAAATGAAAGAAAAGAGGGTGAAATGGATGACATTTTGGAGGCCCGACATTCCCCCCAACTAAAGATGTTGCATGTCCTCATGCAATTTTGCATTGATTGTCATGGTCTGAAGTCATCTTATTTTCAGTAGCTTCTTTTTTGTAGCCTTGAGGTTGGTTCTTGTGTGGCAAATGATAAGTATTTCAAGTGTTGTTTCTTGTGTGGCAAGACTTTTTCTTCTTGCTACAACAAAGAATACTTGAAAAATGCATTCAAAATGAAAACTTATTCATATACATCAAGTGATCCTTGCATATATCTCAATTTTTTCAAAACATATCCATATTTGAACCAATGAACATCATCAATCAATTGGGATAAATATGTTGTTCAACAATATATAGTGTTATGGAATATGGAATTGACCAAATTTGGTAAAGAATATCCCCCCCCCCCCCCCCCCAACTAAAGATGTTTTCTGTTTTTTGAAAATAAGGAGAGCAATGTTGCATGGAAAATTTTCCAAATACATATCTTTTAGCATTTAACGAATTAATGATTAAATATTAGAAAATAACATACCTTCACCTACCTAAAAATTCAATGAGTTATGCATCTATGAGATCTTGGTTGTTACTACTGGATCATGGATTATGAAGTGAAATAATCTGATTTGCTTCTTCATCTCTTAGCTATATGAATAGTGGATAAAATATGAAATTGGAATCTTTGTGCCTTCTTGTTGTTGGAACTAATTATACTGCTATTGAAATGTGAAACTAAATCTTGATTGATTGGAACATTATTGCGCGTTGCTGAAATCATATAGTCTTCATTCATATCTTCATCGTGGCATAATTCTTATCTATGTGAATAAATTTTGTTGATGTCGAACATAGTTAAAAAAATTTGGAATACCAACCATTAATGAATGTCGTTAACCAACAAGAGACTACTCACCATTAATGAATGTCGTTAACCAACACGAGACTACTCACCATTAATGTCAATGAGAGTTAAGATGCCCAAGTACATCTTGCTAGGTACGAATAGATGAGTTGGAGTCGAGTCACCTAGAAGATCTGACAAATAGGGGGCATTGATGTATTCCCACTATATATTCATGAGAGAACTTACCATTAAGACATGCAAGTCTGAAGGTACTAAAAATATCTCTAATATCAAACCCAGATAATGCGCCGAAGTCGATGGGTCAAGGCTTGTTAGAAGGAGGACCTTAATGAATCCCCCATCATCTAACATGAGCATAAAATAATAATGTAGAAGACCATAGATGAAAGATTTTTACTTATCAAGCAAGATTCATTTCGAAAAGGGAAAAGGAACATGAGGTAACTCAACATTGTAAGTGAGCTGAATGACTTTATTCATGGGTTAGGGATAAATGTAAGTGAGACAGGAAAGCATAAAACTTGTAAAGGTAAAATGGTTTTGAAGGCATGGTCTAGTAGTAGGAAGATGGAATTTTGGACTTCAACATGGATGGATTGTAAGCTTAGAAAGAGAAAAATGAATGAGTAGCAGTGGTATGATGGATGTGATTTGACATGGAATTTAATTCTTCATGTTCTTCTGAAAAATAAATTGGTCTTTGAAAACCACTTGTGCATGTTATTTGATCATCTTGTAATTTGCAAAAACTTACCACTAATCTGCAATAAAATGTAAAATTATCAAGGGAGTGAGGTGATCAATCTCTATTTATCTGATATATACATAGAAATAATTCAAAAATAGTGCTAATTAGACAAATTCAAAGAAGATAAATAAAAATAAAATGCACTTTTACCTGTCGGGAAAATCCATATTGGATTACCTGTTAGTGTTTCATTGATAAATTCTTCATTTTATATCTAATTTGAGTGATTCAGAAACCAAATTAAAGCAAATTCATATTAGAAACATGTTTTTAATGATTATGATTTTCCAAGTCCAATCACTGGAAAGTCCATAAAAAATGACCATTTCTTATTGTCTCAAATTTTAATGAAAACAACTTCATGACGTAGACCTTGTCAAGGTCTTTCCAATGACACTTGAATCACATCAAACAGATGTCATATGAGAAAGTTATGCCTATCTGAAATTTTTGCGAAATAATAAAAAACGTTGTGCGGGGGTGCCACATGTCAACTCCAGAGAGTGCCACGTGGTAGAACCAAATGGTGTCACTTGGAAGTATGGATGCTAACATGGATGCTGAAATGGAAACTAACTTGGCAGAGTGACATGATAGAATGTTGACTCAACTGTTGATTGGGCATTTGATGATGTGGCGGTGATTGGGCAGTTGGGTGGACCAGTGTTGTGCTGCCATGTGGACTAATCCTATGTCGCTAAGTGGTAGCGATAGTTTGACAAAATTGTCTCAAGGTTAATTTTTCCATCAAAATGTCACATGGTTAATAAATGGTTTGCGTTGTCACATGGTTAATAAATGGTTTGTGTTGGTTTTGAACTCATGACCTCCAACATATGAACCAAATGATTTATCAATAGGCCATACAACAAGAATGTGATATGGAATGGAAAAATTACGTTATTTAAAATTTAAAACATTAATGAAGTGACAAAATAGCAAACAATGTGATAGAATATTAAACAATTTGCGTAATAGATCTCCCCTATAGAACTATTCAATTTTGCAACACACGTGTTAATTGTGATATTCCACCGGGAGAACAAATCACATAACCCTTTCCCAATTTGACTCCCCAAATACCAGTATACAAAGAGACGTTTTTTCATTGCATAAGAGCTTGAATAGAATGTGCATAATTTTTTTTACAGGGTTATTTGCAGCCAAACCCTAAGCAACGATAACTAGATTCAAAATTGTGGCTCACAGATTTCGCCAATGTCATTGTTCTGCTATGTTGCATTTGCAACACTTCAAACTACATTCTTATAATTGACCCTCTCGACCTTTTTATTTGTTTAATGATTTTTCCCTATATGGGTTTATATGTAATGGGTTTTTAACCCACTATGTGGAGGTGGGTTTTTATTTTTATTTGTATTATGTTTTGTTTAAAATTTTGTGTATTGTTTTAATTTGTTCTATTTGATGTTTTTTTTAATTTATTATGATGGATCCTATGTGGGTGTTTTTTTGTTTGTTTGTTAAATGTGTTTTGTTTTTGTGAGATATTTCCAGAATTGTACTATGTGATATGGTTAATTCGTCCAACATTTCAGATGGTGACTCCATCCATCATCAAGGACCAATGAGAGTCTTGTCACTGAACGAGTGCTGGGAAGCCTTTTATAGGAACAAATATTGAATTGTAAGTCAATTGGTCTAACGGTCACTTGTAAATTGAATAACGAATATATTTGACCAAGTATATTTTGTTGACCAACCAGAAAATTATTAGAATGGGATATGAAAAAATGAATATGATTATGGATTTCTTAAAATAAATTTGAATCATAAATGAGTTTATGAATTAGGTGAGAAAGTTGTATTTCAAATTTTAAAGATAATATAATAAATATAATAAAATCCTATTGATAAAAGGGATTAAATTGTTGACAAAAGAATAGATTAGAAATAAACTAATCATATTAAGAATTATATGAGAAAAGAAATAATTGAAAATAAATCAAAACAGCCATAGATTCTATATTGTATAAAAAGAATATTTTAATAATAAACTATAACGAGAAATAAAAAACCTTGAGGTCTAGAATGATAACTAAATCACTGTTGAAATGAAACGAAAAGGAATTCTATGAAGACAATTTTTTAAAGCAAGGGGAAACTATCGAGACAATTATTGAAACAAGAGATAAGAGAGGACAGAATAAAGAGGCACTTGGAATTAAGACACGACAGACCTGAGGGGGGGGGCAAGGGTCATTAGATGAGATGGTGGATGACGGACTTACAAGATTGACTAAGCCTGTAACCATCCTCCCTATTAAAATTATTAGGCTTTTCCTCGATTTGGAGGGCTTCTTGAATAATGCGAGAGTTGTAGAATGGTGCAGAAGCTATGATTTTAGATTAATTGAAGCATATTAAGTGCTTAGACTTATAAGAGTTTTCTACTTTGGCATATTTACCCAACCGATTATGATTGGTGTCAGTTATGTGTTCCTTGAGGTGGGCTTTGAAAGCGCGACCCATTTGACCAATGTAAGATTCCCCGCAAGAGCAAATAATTTTATAAACCCCTGATCCTTGCATGGGATTTGATAAGTCTTTGGTTGAACGGAAAAATTGTTGAACGGTTTTGTGGGCTTAAATACAGTATTTATGCTCTTCTTATCCAACAGCTTAGCAAATAAGATCAATGGTCCCTTTTATGTAAGGGAGTGTGACTTGGCCATAAGAGGCAGAGGGGTCCCACTTTCTGGGCTTAGCGTGAGCAACAAATTTGAGAGCTTTAGAGATTTGAGTAGAGGAATACCCATTGGCCTTGAAATCCTTGACTAGATTGGATTTTTCCTTAGAAATAAACTAGGGGTTAGAGAGTTTTAAAGCTCTGGAGAAGAGGGTTTTGAGGACACTTGTATTTTGGGATGGGTGGTGATGAGGCTGGGCATGGAGATAGTGATCAGTAGGGGTATTTTTCCTATAGACTTGATCGAAGAGGGAGCCATTGGGCAGGTGGGTAATAAGGACATCTAAGAATGGAAGGGATCGGTTGGATTCGATTTCCATAGTGAACTGGATATGAGAGGAAATGTTATTAAGGTGGAAATGAAAGGAATCAAGTGCAAAGCATCTGTGTTGCCAAATGACAAAGGTACCATCGACAAACCGCAACCAACATTTGGTTCCCTTAAAGGAGAAGAAGGTGGAGTTGAGGCATAACTGGATCAGGTTTAGGGTGTCGGTGTCATCTAACTAGGAGATCAAGTGCAGAGCTTCATGGACAGGGAACTTGGTGAAAAGGTAGACAACGTCAAAACTGACCAACAAGTCATTCTCATCAATCAGGATGAGTTTAGACTTCTCTATGAAATCAACAAAATCGTTGATGTAAGAGGCAGTGGAGCCTACAAATTTCTGTAGGTTGGTGGCTAGATAACGACTCAGTGTGTGGGTGGGAGCTCCAACGACGCTAACAATGGGAAAAAGGAGAATATCATGCTTATGTATTTTTGGTTGTCCATAAATTTTAGGAGTTTGGGGGCATGGGGAATGAGTTTGGGATGAATGGAATTAGGAATAGAAGAGGACGTTATGACCTTGGTGACTAACTAAGAAATGTTGTTCAGGGGGTTCTTGGAAAGGATGTTATAAGAGGAAGAAGACAAGAGCTTCGTCATCTTGGCATCATAATCATTAGTGTTTATGATAACAAAACATTACATTTATTTGCCTTGAGATCAAGGACATGGGGGTTATCACTGAGGCGCTTGATGGCCCAGAAATCGTCTTGAGATAAGTTTGGGCTAGGAGGCTTAGCATGACGTAAAATTCTTCCACAATCCTGTCAAGTTTCTTCAGTAATATGAGAATGGAGTTTTTGGGCAATGAGCTCCACTGAGCAAAGGACCTCATCAATGGGAATCTTGTGAGGAGCAAGAGCGAAGTTGAAGCCTTTTTTTAGGAGATGGAGGGTAGGGGGATCAAGGAAGAGCGAGGAGAGGTTCACGACTCAAGGGGGTCCAGGAAAGGGAGAGGCGAAGGAAGGGGTTAAAGAAGAGGAATTAGGCTATACAAAGAATCATTAGAAGGGTTATCAAGCATGTTAATCGAATTTGAGAGATTTAAATGAATAGGGGATGAATTATTATTCTTAGAAATTAAGTTGGGTAAATTATTGATATAAGATTTACCATGATTTGGATTAGGAATAGAATGAATTAAGGAAAAATTAGATTTTGAATTTACAAAATCGTTAGAGGGATTATTGGGGGTATTGAGATCCCTCAAATTGGCATGTGAGGAAGAATGTGAATTCAGAGCTAAAAGAATTAAAGGAGTAATAGGGGAATCAATTGATTGAGAAATATCCGAACTCGGAAGATTCACAATAGAAAGAGGTTGATGGAGGGGGGTTCCACGGGAATATGCCGCCCAATAATTAACGAACGGGGGGAATTAGGAAACGACCTAGCTGGATCAGAGTTTTGTTTTTTTTTGGTATTTAATTTTTTTGTCATTTTGTTTTTAAATTAATTTTAGTTTTTTTTTAATATATATATCTATATATATATATATATATATATATATAATATATATATATATATATATATATATATATATATATATATATATATATATATATATATATATATATATATATATATAGATAGATAGATAGATAGATAGATAGATAGATAGATATCTTGTTTTTTTTTTAATTTAAAAATAAAGAACCTATTTAGAAATGTTTGAGAAAAAATTAATTAGCCCTCATTTTTTTTAAAAGTAAATAAAAAGAAATCGTTTTAATAAGATTTGAGACAAATATATTTGAAAGTTGGAGATCAAGTTTTATATATTTTTTTTGCAAACAATGGTGAATTTAGATCTCCTAGCCATTTTTTCTAGATCTATTTTATTGTAAAATTTCAAAGCTAACTTATTCAATTTTCCTTTCTAATCTTCAAGTCAAAACAAGGTGCAAGAAGAGAGCATACTTTGGAATTTTGCCAATTCTTTATTCACTTGAAATCTAAAATTTTAAAAACAAAGTAGGAAGAATTGATCTCAGACCTCAATTTTTAGCTCTCGAAACTCTGCTTATTCTCCTTCTTCATAAATGTTCCTTTTCTTATAGACCTTCTTGTGAACCACTAGTGAATGATGTGGCTCTATTGCACCACTAGATGAAATCAAATTTTAAAATAAGAACTTCAAAAACTCAAAACATTACCAATCTTGGTTTTATTTTCCTATTCTCCTACTCTATTTTGAGAAAGACAAGTTTTTTTTTTAAGTGTATGAGTATTTCCAGTGAACCCATTTATGGATCAAGATCTTGTTGAGAAATGGCAACAAGAAATTCCAGCTTAATTTGTCTTTGAATTAAAATCAAATTCTATTCTCATAACAACTTGTAAATAGTTAATTAAGTTTAATTAACTTAATTAGCTTAGGAATTTTGAGTTGGAAGTCTTTCTGTAGTCATGTATATGTTCTCCCTAAGTTTTAGGGGTCTAGTATGAGTTTAAATTGAGTTGGAAATTAGATCACTCCGTTTACTGAGTTAAGTTCAGTTAAATTAGTTATAAATTGTTTGTAGGAACTAATAGAGGACTAACAGTTAGTTGGTGCACTAGTGCATCCACTAGTGATACTCCAGTTAACTAAAGATTCCCTCATGAGAAACTCATGCATGTCAGTTCAGAGAAAGACCCAGTTGAGACTAGAGTGCAGGGACAATGTACTATCAGTGAAATATTTACTGGAATGTAAATATCATGCATGCATCAGAGATTGATCCTATGTTTGGATTGCGTAGTTTTGGAAGCATGAATTCCCTTTAAATACTAGTTATTCATCCTAGGAATTACACAAGAGATTAGGAGCTTGGAGAGCTGTTGAATAGGTTAAGTATTTGGCTTGAGTTATCTTGTGAGCTGAGAGAGTTGAGCATACTTGTGGGAAATTTTTCTAGTGAGAAAAAGCTTTGTATCTTTAATCATATTTCTAATATATGCAATACAGATAGTAGGGTTTTGAGCAGTGGCCTTCCCTAGATACATCTTGTGTTATGTGCCATTGATTTATCTTATTCTTGTTCATATTGTTTTCATCAATCTATTGGCTTCCGCTGGTTGATAGTAGAAGTAGATTCTTGTCTTTTTCTTTAAGTACATTGCATGAGCTTGTGAATCTACAAGATTTTATACATGGTATCAGAGCTGAGATCAATATACTAGAGGAGATTTTGAAGTTTTGAGTTTTGGGTTACAGGTGAAATTCGAATTTACAATACATACTTCAGGATCGACAGTTGGCGTTCTACGGTTTGCAGCTCAAGTATACCTTGGAAGGAAGCTCGAATTTTATAGTCTGGAGGGACAAAATGGAGGTTACGCTAGAGGATAATGGCTTGAAGGAATTCATTGATTAAGAAATTCCTAAGCCAGCAGCATCAGATGCACAGAATTTGGCCGAATGGAAGAAGGGTGCGGCGAAGGCGAGGTGGTTAATCCTTGTGGGAGTTTGAGACCACATTGTATCAAGTCTCCATGGCAAGGAAACTCTGTATGCTATGTGGAAAACATTGACAAACTTTATCAAAACAACAATGACCAAAGGAAATTTGCACCGAAGGACAAACTTAGAAAAATCAAAATGGAGAAAGGCGAGACTATTCCAAAATACTTAACGAGGTTCACTCAATGTCGTGATGAACTTGGAAGTGTTGGAATCACAGTTTCCGAGGATGATATGGTGAGTCTTGCTCTTCTAGGACTCCCAAAGAGTTGGCATAGTTATCAAGACTATGTCAATGGTCGGGAGAAGATTTCGGGTTGGGAACGACTGTGGTCGGATTTGATGCAAGCAAGAGATCAAGAGGAACTCCAGGGATGGCTCTTCATCAAAGATTGATGATGAAGAGAAATGTACCTTAGCAATTAAAGCAAAGAAGGGGAAAGGGAAAGCTTCCCATTCCAAATTGGATTCTTATCATGGGGGTAAGAAGAAAGACATGACGAAAATTAAGTGCTTTGATTTTCATGAGTTGTGCCATTTTTCTACAAATTGTCAAATCAAGAAGTCCAAGAAGAAGTCCTCAGGAGGAGTGACGAGTGAGGCTTTGGCCTCTAAATTTGAATTGGACTTTTTGCTCATTGCATGCATGGTGTCATCAATGATGGGAAGTGCATGGAAATTTTAGGGGTGAATATTAGCCCATGGGCGAAATTTAAGGGGTTTTATATTTTGGAGGGGCAATTTTTTTTATATTACACCCATTTTCTATTGTTAGTCCAAAAATAATTAAAAAATAAATATTTATTGTCTTTTAGCCAATGAAAAAAAGCACAAATAAACCTTCAAGCCAAGATCGCCCACGCAAATAAACCTTTAACCCTAGATTCACCTGGTTTGTAGGGCATATTTGCTTTAATCGCCCCGATTTCATGTCAGATCTACTTCTAATTTCCCAATTGCTAGGAATGAAACTGAATAGGGGCTATTTCGCCCTCTACCATTCTTGGAAATCGAGGGTAGGGTTAATTCAAGGGTTTTCTGTTTGATTCGCTTGTATAAATTCCATACTACAATCCTTCTCATTGTTGATCTGTGTGTAGGGGTCCTTGTCTCACTAATTTTTTGTCTAGAGCGGCTTTTGCATGTGTGATATTCTTGTTATGGATATTCTTTGCGATTCAAACTAAGTCAGCTACTCTGCATGTGCAATATTCTTGTTCTATATATTATCTGTGATTCGAACTGAAGTCAACAACGTGAAGGAGGCAAATTCGAACTGGTGTTGCTTTTGGTGTCTTTCATGTCTGCCTCTACTAGAGAATTATTTGCAACGCATCAAGTTTTGGATGTTGAGGTAGCCTTGAGGGCAAGGATTAGTTTTTCCATGGCTAGTAGCTCCCAAGAATGGAGCGAGACAGTGTAGGGAGAAAGGAGTAACACCATTGTGCTCAAGATAGTTCACAAAGACTCACTGAGCAATAGCAGTAGCAACACAAGCTCTGTGAAGGGGGTTTTGTAGGAGAGACTGAAGTGAGATGTTGGAAGAGTCGATTCCTTTAATTCCCATGTTTTCTTTGACTAATTTTTAGTTATCCTTATCATGAATCATGTGACCATCGTTCAAGTAAACGATCTATTCATTTTTTGTTTCATGTTGAGTTAGTTTATTTAGGCAATAGTGTGCAACCACTTAGCATCAAACCATTACGTTATAGCCACCCCAGAGAGATCCAGGCCATGTGAAGAAGGTAGGAAACAAAGCCCCCATCCATGATATGTGTTTGTATTATTGGAACTCTGCCTTTGCTTCCAAGACAATTTGTAAATACAGACACAATAGGGGATCAACATATTTGTATGCTGAAAAATTCAAGGCGTGGGCAGTTAGGGTTCCACTATATCAGTATGTATGTAGCCTGTCCACCAAAGATCACAAACCCTCTAGTGTATAATGGAAAATATCTGACCTCCGATAACAGGTCCATTCCACCTCACTACATTTCTGGTTGGATGTACCATGAAGCTCAAGTAAATCCAAACTCAAAGTAGGAAAATTTCAACATAAAGTGATACCCCCAACAGAGTATAGATGTGCTCGCAGATGCCTGCAACAACATGATTTCTTGGCTTTATATTTTACAACATCTCTTTGCATCTTTTTTTATTTGATTACCTTGGATGATGATGCCTTTCGAGAGGAATTGGAATGTGAATTTCTCATAAACAGCTCAGTTAATGGACAAATCAGTGATCATGTATTCAATTCAATTATTCAAGTAAGGAAAAATACAATTGGTTGTGTATTTATGATTGTCATGAAGGCCCCAAAACTCATTTCTAGCACAAGGGCTATGTTAACTTGTTTCATTTGTGTTTTGACACTCACAATTATGCATTGTTCGTAATAAAAGGGCTCAAAAATTTATCCAAAATATGGCGTGAATGGAAAAAGAAACCATTACAGGGCAACACATCCTAGAACAAATATTTAGATACTTTCACATGGGGAAGCATTGGTCTCTTCATAAAGGATTGTTTGTTTCTCTTCTTCTTGACATGTCATACTAAATGCAAAAATCAAGAAACGATGATTGTCTCTTGTCTGTCCTCATCATAAATCTTGATCACAAAAATGTAGTACACCAACCTCAAACGAAAATTGATAGAGTTGAAATTGTTGTTATCTTGGCAGACAATTTAGACCAAAATCCATGTTTCATAAATTACTGCAATCAATGATCTATCTAGGCATTTATCAAAATGTATTGTTTATTTCTGTTCTTCGTGACATGTCATACTTAATGTAGAACACGGGAAATGATGATTGTATCTTATCTGTCCTCATTATAAATCTTGATCACAAAAATGCAGTACACCAACCTCAAATAAAAACTAATAGAGTTGAAATTGTTGTTATCTTGGCTAGGGAATCTAGACCAAAATCCATGGTTTCATAAATTAGTGCAGTCAATGATCTGTCCAGGCATTTATCAGAATGGATTGTTTGTTTATGTTCTTCATGACATGTCATACTTAATGCAGAATACAGGAAATAATGATTGTCTCTTGTCAGTCTTCATCATAAATCTTGATCACAAAAATGTAGTACACCAACCTTAGATGAAAACTGATAGAGTTGAAATTGTTGTTATCTTGGCTAGGCAATCTAGACCGAAAGCCATGGTTTCAAAAATTAGTGCATTCAATGATCTGTCTAGGTAGTTATCACAATGGATTGTTTGTTTCTGTTCTTCGTGACATGTCATAACCAGCTTGTTTATAAGATAAGTGGTGTTCTTTCTATTATGGAATTATTTTTATGTGTTGATGAATAAACTATCTCTGCTCTCCAGTAATGAAGTATGGTTTATTTATCGAATATTTTATGTTCATAAATTGGAGTCTCCATGAAGGACATGAATATTACTCTATTATAACATTGCCATGAATGTCTATTCTAATATGATTTATGAGGGAACACAAATAGAGACTGTGAGATGCCCAAAACGTCACTATCTGTGTATGTGTTGGAATTCTAGTTAAAGCCAAATTCTTAGGTAGGGTAATGCCCAGAGATGCTTCATGAAATTCGGTGGGAAAACCATGTTGAATACAAATGTTGTTGCAATCTTTGTATCTCCTTGTGAATCATAGTATTTTTGGCAAGAGTAATATGAAGAATGCAAGAAGGAGAAATCCAACTCTGTAAGTGTATGGCTCTCTACATTTTATGCTTCCAATGAATCTGCGTTGGGGTTACATACTCTACTTTTATGGGCATGATTTTCACTTATCGCTAACTATGTAAATTCACTAAAATGGTAAAGCAAAATCTAGGCCTTGGTTGGTTTATTTTGATCCATTCTTTAACGTGCCTTGTGCAAAGAAATCATTAAGCTGGTTCGCTCACCATTTTTCCTATTTTTATTTGTATTATTTTGATGTTTGAAATCACATTACACTTTGAGCTCAGACATGCACGATGAATTTGTGAAAATAATCCTACTCCAAACTAGTTTGTAGAACCAATATTTTTGGTGGAATTGGGGTATTAAACCACTACACTCAGAACCATCACAATAATGGCATTTGTGGGCTTACCTAGCAGATGGAATTCATGCTCATTAGTTTGCTGGAAATTATGGTAAAATGAGGTTTTTGGGGCACCGAGAAAAAATTTATGGTTGTTTTCACTGTAAGTGAAATTATCTTGGTTGTATCTTGCTTCCATCGTTTTGATTGAAGCTAATCGAAATACAATCATGGGAAGCTTTGAGCTTGCAAAATGATTCTTCCTGGAAGCTACCACTCATTTATTGGGGTTTTGATTAATGTACATTGTTTCCAGCTTCAATTTTCTTTTCTTGGTCCCTTATCTTTGGTAGGCTTATTTTACGCCATAGTATTTTCATCTTGGAATTCTAATGTCCTTCTTAATGCAGAACGCAGGAAATGATGATTGTCTCTTATCTGTCCTCATCACAAATCTTGATCACAAAAATGTAGTACACCAACGTCAAATGAAAATTGATAGAGTTGAAATTGTTGTTATCTTAGCTAGGCAATCTATACCAAAATCCATGGTTTCAGAAATTAGTGCAATCAATGATCTCTCTAAGCATTTATCACAATGGACTATTTGTTTATGTTCTTCGTGACATGTCATACTTAATGCAGAACATAGGAAATGATGATTGTCTCTTGTCTATTATCATCATAATCTTGATCACAAAAATGTAGAACACCAACCTCGGGTGAAAACTGATAGAGTTGAAATTATTGTTCTCTTGGCTAGGCAATCTAGACCAAAAGCCATGGTTTCATAAATTAGTGTAATTAGCGATCTGTCTAGGCATTTATCACAATGGATTGTTTGTTTATGTTCTTCGTGACATGTCATAACCATCTTGTTTATAAGATAAGTGGTGTTCTTTCTATTCTGGAATTCTTTTTAGGCGTTGATGAATAAACTATATCTACTCTCAAGTAATTAAGTATGGTTTTATTTATTGAATATTTTATGTTCATAAATTGGAGTCTCCATGAATGACATGAATACCGCTCTATTATAACATTTCCATGAATGTTTGTTCTAATATAATTTATGAGGAAGCATGAATAGAGATTGTGAGATGCCCAAAATGACACTATCTGTGTATGTGTTGGCATTCTAATTAAAGTCAATTTCTTAGGGAGGGGAATGCCCAGAGATGCTTAATGAAATTCTGTGGGACAATCATGTTGAATACAAATGTTGTTGCCAATCTTGTATCTCCTTGTGCATCATAGTATTTTTGGCAAGAGTAATGTGAAGAGAGCAAGAAGGAGAAATCGAACTCTGTAAGTGTATGTCTCTCTATGTTTTATGATTCCAATGAATCTGCGTTGAGGTTACATGCTTTGCTTTTATGGACATGGTTTTCACTTCTCGCTACCTGTGTAAATTCACTGAAATGGTAAAGCAAAATCCAGGCCTTGGTGGGCTGATTTTGATCCATTTTTAGCATGCCTTGTGTAAAGAAATCATTAAACCTGTTCACTCACCATTTTTCCTATTTTTCTTTGGATTCTTTTGATGGTTGAAATCATATTACACTTCGAGCTAAGAGATGCATGGTGCATTTGTGAAAATAAAACTACTCCAAACTAGTTTGTAGAACTAAGATTGCTGGTGGAATTTGGGTATTAAACCACTACACTCAGAACCATCGCAACAATGGCATTTGTGGGCTTACCTAGCAGATGGAATTGATGTTCATTAGCTTGCTGGAAATTATGGTAAAATGAGGTTTTTGGGGCACCAAGAAAAACTTTATGGCTAGTTTCACCACAAGTGAAATTATCTTGGTTGTATCTTTCTTTCATCATTTTGATTGAAGCTAATCGAAATACAATCATAGGAAAGCTTTGAGCTTGAAAAATGTTTATTCCTGGAAGCTAACACTCATCTATTGGGGGTTTGATTAATGTACATGTTTGGTCAATTTAGTGTCCTAAATTTCTCGACATAAATTATCAATCCGGGTATCGTAAACTAATGAAATGTAGTGCATTGTTTGTGCTAGATAACCCTTCTTACTTCGTTGTTTTTATGTTTTATGTTGTTTTGGGGGGGTTTTGGTCTTTTAATTCCTAATGATTTACAATGTAAATTATCATAACTAAATCTAACTTTCGTAAAGACTGCTCAAAATCTAAAATTGAAAACAAAGTTGAGAAAGAAATGAAAATAGAGCTAAGAAAGATTTGGAAGCAAAGCTAAGAAAGAAATGGAAACAAAGTTTCTATTCTTATTTTACCATTATGTCCAAATCATGAAATAAAACTGAAAGTGAAATTTGCAATTGATGTCTAACTAATTACAAAAATAAAACTAAATGAAATACTTGGTTACTCTGCCTCTCAATTTTTGTAGAAAGTCTCCTTGGGATGACATTTGAGTAATTCTATACTTCATTAATCTAAGAGAAAGCAAATACAGAGATGCAGAAATAACTCATTGCACAGATGAGATGTTCAACCACTTAGTTAAGGATGAATTATCAACTTGAAGGGTTTTCCATAAACATTCATTAACACCATGAGTCAGTAACCTAAAAATGAAATGGTGAAGACAGTAAATGACACTAATCAGTTTAATTGACAATTTAAACTAGCAAAACAGTGAATGAAGTAAACTATCCAACAGTGTATCCTTATCATTCTTCAATTCTACTCTCATCCTGAAACAAGGTTAGTTTTTAATTGAAGAAACAAGATTAGACCATGTTCTATCTTCTAAACTACTGATAAAAACTAAAAAGAGATTAAGCTAATGGAAACTGCTCTAAATTATAAACACTGTTAATAAGAAAAATGATGGAAATTGCAATTTTTTAGTAAGAAAATTATTATAAACACTGTGAAAGAAAATCATGAATTTATAGTTAACAAGAAGAAGAAAAATAAAATGAAATGAAACCTTCTTCACTGCAAGGGCCCTCTATAACTGATTAGGATATGCTTGCTCAATCAACTCCAAGAAGACTCCTTCATATTTTCATAAAAACATGCGGTCTTCTCATATTAAAACAAGGACACAAAATGCCCAGAAATTACAGAATGTAGAACTTCGATTTCACAATAAAACTAATACTATTATGACTAACTTCTTCGTTCCTTTACACTGGTATTTATAAGAAAATTCATATAATTGTTTGTGGAGAAAAGCATGCTACAGCCAAACACGTAGAAGACAGATATGCATAATTTCGTCCTCAGTTGCTGGAGATATAAATCTAAGACATGGTGGTTGTTGGATTCATTTGTACAGGTGGTTGTTGGAGTCCATAGATACAGGTAGTTTCTCTGGATAACGCTTCCCATCACTGCGAAACGTATTAATTAACCACGAAAGAGAGTCATGTTACCTTCGGTCTCTTTGTGTTTGACTTATCCATTGACCGTAGTCTTATGCCATCTTCTTTGTCAACCTGGGCTGAATGAATAGGACAAGGTCCTAGAACCTATTAGAGCATGAAGGTAGCTACGGAATAGCCGATTAGCTGCAGAATAGGTTACATTTAGTAGCTAATATACAAAAATTTATTCAAACAACAAAACATAAAAGAATAACATGTAAATAAATAAATGTCCTCCTCAAGACAGTATATACAGGTCATAGGTGATGAGAATGCATATTTCTTATGGAAAAACAAAGAAAAGGAATAAGAAGAGTTGCTAGGGAAAGAGTAATTTTTTAGGCTCAACATACCCCCACTGCAAAATCATTGCATGTCCCCATGCAATTTTCAAAAAATGTGAACTTCTTTATCCTATTGCATATGTTCTGATACTTCTGCCAGCACATCCAACTTCCTTTTCTTACTTCTCCTTGCACTGACTGCCATCCTGGGCTTCTTCATAAGAAGTCTATATTTGAGGTTGACAAGTGTTTTATTCAACTTCCTATTTTTCCTCTTCAACTTCCTATTTTTCTTGTACCATAATCCTAGGTGCAACATTGTGTTGTCATGAATGGCTCTATCCAGCTTGTTATGTTCCCTCAAGGTTTCATTTTCCTTTTGAATGTGCCTGTTCAAAATCTCTAACTCAAAGATTTCTTGTTTGAGAGAGCTAGTTAGAGGTTCTTGTGGATTGAAAAGCTACTTTAGATTGGTTGAGGATCCTGGATCCATTGAGGTATCCTTTCTCTCTAATGACTCTATGTAGTCATAGATTTGTTGTTGTACTGGATCTATGCCAAGAGAAGCTCTACTTGGGTTGCCTTCAAAATTCTGTGGAGGAGAGTTTTGTGGACTGCGTTCAGGTGGAATACTATCAGGAGACTGAACTAGGGTTTCTTCCTCTAAGTTTATGAATTGGGCTCCTTTTGATGTTACCTTCCTCACCTTACCTCGGAGTCTAGAGCTCCTTCTCAGGTTTTGGAAGCTTATGGTTTCTTCTCTTGTGTCCTTCTTCCTCTTCCATATCTCCCTTTTTTTTCTTGATTTGCTCCTTAATCTTGGTCAGTCTTTCAGAGAGTAACTGTTCATCTTCTTGTGCTGATAAAGGTTCAGGAATGTCCTCATTGATTTCTTCAGCTCTCTCTTTCATTTTCCCTTTCTGTTTAGTCTGCTTCCTAACCTCTGGTTTAGAAGTTGTCTCTGCATCATTCTTTTGTGAGGAGGTTTGAATATTAATGTAGATATTTCTCCTCCTACTTTTCTTAACATGACTCTCCTCAGGTGACTCTGGAGCATTCTAGAAAAATTTCTTACCAAGAAATCTTCCCTTGTATCCCCTACACTTTTCAAATGGAACTCAACTAGTATTTTCACTAATCCATGATGATACATAGTTGTTTCTATGGATTCAATTTTCTTTTGGACATTTGTAGCCATCGTTCTCAGATTGTTTAGAAGGAACAAGGGAAGGTTGATGGTTCCATTTTCTAAAAAAATCATTAATAAGCGTATATGGTAAAAATACATAAACCCAAATCTTACTTCACATGTAATGAATTTTTGCAATATCAACAGCACATTACCCATTTGTTCTTGAGTGCTGAAATAGGAATTCCCTTCCTAAATACTGTAACATCCATACCTGGGTTTCTAAGGATCACTTTCCAAGATTCACCATGAAATTCCTTGTTTTTAAACCATCTTTCTCCTTGTCTCGGCAGCTCTATTGCTTCTACTATGAAGGATTCTATGACTGCAAATTTTATATCTCCTATCTCCACTTCTATTGCATCAAATGACCTTGCAAAAGACTTGGTAATTTCCTTGTGGTAGACGTCAAATTTCTCAATAAAATTTAAACATCCAACCTTCTATAGCATCCCTTTAAGTTGTGGATACCCCTCCATATACTTTACCCCTACGGGCTTGTCCTAACAATAAGCCCCATAACCCCTATTTTCGGTTAACCTTCAAAATTACTCTCACTGTCTATAAAACGAGTGCTATTTAAGAAATGGAATGAATGTGTGTATGGAAATGGAATGACTGCGTATATATGAAAATGGAAAGACTATGTATATGAAATGATTGCATGAATAAGAGAGATAAATTTAAGAGTTTTCATGTAATAAATAGACAATAAGGGTTTAGAGAGTCGTAGATAGGTAGGTCACATCGTCATCTTGACCATTAACAGGTGGAGTTGTTGAGGACCATTTAAGTACAGGTTATGGAGTTTGAAGCGGAGATTTGTTATGAAAGAATCATTAAGGTTGTTTATTATTAAAGATGGAAGATATGGCGAAGACATAGTGGCGGTCAAATCAAATGATGGTTGATTAAGGAGACATGTGATTATACATACTATACAAACTTACATTTTCAAATTGATTTTTGAAATAAATTTTGTCATTTGCCTTTGGAACCTGTTAGCGCTTGAAATTTTACCTCAGGCTGAAAAAGGAAAACCTCAAGGCAACATCAAACCATTTAGCCTCGTAGCTAGCCCTACGGGGCAGGAGAAGGCTCTCTCTGGTCAATCTCAGTAAAATCTTCAATGGATGAGATGACAAATAGGGTAACACTGATTTTAGGCTAGTAAACTGATCAAAAGAGTTGATTTGGGGTTTTTAGGGTTTTTGGTGGCAAATTGAGGGGATGGCAATTTTGGGTGCGGGGATTGGACACAGTTTCTGCAGGGGGTTCTTTGGGGCGAGATAGGAGACAGTATTGATGCCTAAGCTGAGGTGAATGGATAAGAAAGACAGGTGAGGAGCTAAGGAGGGCAAACAATAACTTTGAATCTCCTTAAACAGTAGCAAACATTGAAATTAAACAAACTTAAAAGCAGAGCATGACAGTCATGAATTCTTACTTTAACACTTCGTTTGCTTAATGTGCAGAAGGAAAAGAAAGGAAATGATTCACATAACACACTTACTAGGTACATAGAGAACACACCATCAATACATGTAACCACAAGAATCCCAAAAAGGACTGCAAAACCCTGGTCTTCCTTAGCCAAAAATTGCAGAGATACAGTGAAATAATACAATGATAGCTTCTCCCTCAAGAGTCCAACCTTCCAACCCCTCTAAATGACTAGTAAAATACATAATATAGGTAAGCTAACACCTTTCCTTGCCTTTAGGGGTCAAGCTCATCCTTCTAGGAGCTGTTTCAACCAATTCTAAATTGAGCACTAAAATCTAGGAAGTCAAAACAACTTGCCTCTATAAGCTAGGAAACCAATTCATTCATTAAATGCATACTATTTCATGAATGAATCTTCTAGAGAAGGTAAATAAGTGTAAAAGTGTCATAAAAGTACATTAATTACATCAAAGAGGATAATAATCCACCCCAAAAAGTCAAACTGAGTCAAATCTGCGTTTTTTGGGCTGTACAGTGCATTTCTTGACAATTCTACCTGACGGGTCGCGCCCCCCTGCCTGACGGGTCGCGCCCCTTTGGAGCCATGTTTGGGGCACTTGCAAGTGGAAAAATTGAGAAAAAGTGGGCTTGTTGGAAAGTTCTATGAGTCTACTTTCCAACCCAACTGGAATTTTTGAATTTGGAGTTCATTTGCCCTGTCAAAAATCAACTCTCCCAAGACAGCTTTCTGCAGTTCAAAAAAGTGGTAGAAAGTCAAGTCCATCCATGAGCATATGCAACTTTTCATGAAAAATCTGTAAATGCTGAGTTTTTGCAAAATGGAGTTGCCGGGATGAAGGGTCTCACGGGGGGG
>APFE030396113.1:0-19487 GCA_000404065.3 Pinus taeda | reverse complement strand
TATCGGTGGGAGGTGTCGGGAGGAAATGTGGACGGATAAGCATGGGCCGTTGGATCCTAGTCGGGGAGATCCGATGGCTATCGAGCAATAGAGATGCATGAATGTTAACAAGGAGAGGGCGTACAAGTGGGCGGTAAGCGGTTTCCTCCCACCACGTTTCAGAGTAGAGTGGTAAACGTACACGGGCCAGCGATCGCAGTAGGAGGGTGATGCGTGGCAGATGGGACGTGGGGATAACCGCTTTCCCCGCGGGCTAAAGCGCGAGAATTTTGCAGGATCAGGAGGTGCGAATGTCGTTGGATCACGGCACCGCGATCAGATGGTGGAGGAAGCAGGGTGCAGGTTATTCGCGGCAGGGACCATTGGATCAGGTGATATGCGATCAACAATGGAGAATAAGTTGGATGGCTATATGGGCAAGAGCTCGTGTCTTAAGCGCCTGGAGCTTAAGGTTTGAAAGGGTGATTTTATAGAGTTTATATGAAAAACAGAAGGAAGAGAATTGAGGGAGGATAAGTGGGATAGGGGAAGGGAGGAGATAGTGACCTGTGTGAAGTCCTTCTGCACATAATCAAGCAGACCAAGTCTGTTTCTGACCTCAGAATGATCGTTGAGTAGCAGAGCTAACATTGGCTCCTTCTGGGGATGAGATCCTCCCTACGAAGTCTCAAGAACTACAGACTAATGCCTTCATACAAAACCAACATAAAAACATTGCCTAGTATCCATTGGGCATGGAGTCAAATTAAGTCTATACTAAAAGAACACAATTACAGCATTAAGGCTTGAAAACTTAAAACTTCAAAATTTTCCCATTTGCTGGGCCACCAAATTGTTGCCTGTCAGCTGGTTCATCAAAAAGCTACAAAATAAGATTTATTTGATCATCTACCTCAAATAGTTTGGGGAATGTGACCTTATCAGGTGTAGATGATTCAAATTTCATTCCCTCTCTGAGTGCTCTCCTCCTTGGATGTTCTTCATGGGAGCCTTTGTATACCTCCTGGATAACATTGAATGTTGTGTACTCCTTTATGTCATATGTGGCCTGCACAATTAGTATAAATGGTGTACCAATGTATTCATGTGTGGAGGACACAAAGACACCATCTGCTCCTTTATTTTTTTTAGAACAGTCCACATCCAAGGAAGAGTTCCAAGACTGTGCACCCTCTTTCTCTGTCATCTGACAAGCCGCCTTTTCAATCTGTGTGGAGGCCACCTGAGCAGGCATCAGAATATCAAGACTAAGATGATTAGTACCAGCCTTGGGCTTTGAATCATGGCCTACCTCAGAGTTCAAGGGGCAACTTTGAGCGTTTGTCTTTTGAGCAGACAAAGGGACAAAAAATGATTGGGAGCTTTCCTCTCCCTTTTTGATCACTGTGTTGGGGATAATAACAGGCTGGTGAACTTGCAGATTTGCATAGTCATTAGAAGCTGAGCTAGCATTGGGCTCAGATTCTTCGAGGATGGTGGGACTTGCTACTAGTTGCTCTTGCTGATCAGCTTGTTGTTCTGCAACTACAACAAACTCACAAGCAGTGCCTTTGGATAATGCTTCTTTATATGTAGCTCCTGCTTCTTCAGAATGTTGCTCAACCATTAATTTGGAAACTTCAAAGGCCAAAAACTCTATCATCTTGGACATTTTATCGATCTCAGGATCTGAGGATGATGAGGACTCACCCCCCTGTCTTCTTCCTTCAGCATCACCTTCGAATCTTTCTACAACAATGATGTTTGCTTCTATTTCAAAGGCTGCATTTTGCATATCAGCCAAAGAAGCACTTCTTTCTCTTAACAGTAGGCAGAACTGAGAATCGAAAGCATTGGCATAAGTGATCATGGAAGAAGTAGGTTTGGGTTTCACTTCATATGGTATTCTGCTGTACAAATGATTGAATCTCCTTTTGAAGTCAGACAACAGCTCACCATTCTCCCTCTGCAAGTTCCCAAACTCATTATAATAAAAGAGCAGATCTTTATTATCCCCCCAATGCTTTAAAAACACATCATCTAAGGCCTCAATATTTGCAATAGACCTAGGGGGTAATTCTCTAAACCATTTTCTAGCCTCCCCATCTAGGCTTTGGACAAAAACCCTCATCCACACATCCTCTTCATTGATATCCAGGTTATCAGCATAGCTATAAAAGGACTCTAGATGCTCTTCAGCTGTTACTCCTTCTGTACCAATAAACTTAGGCATATATTCTTGATAATCTCCTACAGGCATGGCATTTAAAGAAACAGGCAAGACCAAGGGTCCATATCTAGCAACAACGATTCTTTCTATCTTCGTAGGAGCTTGCTGGCCTGCCATGACTGAAGTAGGTGAAAGGATACTGGTAGATTGAGTGGTATGAATCAATGAAGTGGATGACAGAGATAGAAGAATATGATGGACACCATGGGATGCTTTCTTTAGACTGAGATCCAAAAGCGAAATGAATGAACAGGAGCTGTATGAATCTCTGAAGGTATTTCTACACTAGCAGAGATACATGGGACTTTTTAGGCTTACCTGATCCTGATTCTCCTTTCTATGATATTTTCTTATGCATAACGATTTTCTCAGGGTCGAGCACTGGATCAGCTAGTGATTTATGAGGATTTCTTCAAGCATGCCTCACAAACTGAGCCAGGACTTGAATGTGGAGTCGCCAAAGGTTGGTCTTCTTCCAGTGGAGTCGCCAGATAGATGATTACAACCAGAATATGTGTCCAAACCTTGTCTATCATCAAAGCTTGGAACTGTGTCATCTCCCAGGGAAGCTGAGCTTCAATCTTTGATCCCGGCAACAGCGCCAATTAATGTTATCACCCCAAGAAACTCTCCTAGGTTGTATATCAGAGATGCTTAGGAACATTACAACCTCAACAAAAAGTTGGAAACTGATGAATGGAAGTTCTAATGCATATTCAAGCCAGATAAGCACTTCTACTATGCTTAACTCTAGACATGGGTGAGCACCCCCAGACTACAAGGCTTTAGACCACCAATCACTCATAGTTTAAGGAATAGGTGAATATGGAGAATACTGACCACACCAGCAGATGCACAGGACCCTATGATGGCTGGCTGCAACTAGTAAAGAGGTCTGCAAATCTATTTCTTAATACACAGACAAGATGACAACTCTCTGGTATTAAGTAAAAAGAAACCCACATAACACATTGAATAATACATACAAGATTCTAACGTAGAGGTGGGATGACAGCCCCTCTAATGCTAAATATCGAGGGCACATGAATAAATGCATAACAAGCACAACCTAGAACAAAGAAGAAGTGGAAAGTGAGTAATCAACAGCGAAAGAAGTGTGTATTAGCTGAAAATGAAGACTAGACGCTGCAAGTATCACAGTAGCTACAGTCTCCAGAAGTTGAACCTTACATCAAAACCAAAACCATCAACCATCATCCTAGATTACATCTGTGTTGTGGGTATATATAGAGTTTGATTACAATGATATTTTTCTATTCTGAACATGCAGGGGTCATAATGGACCACTAACTGCTTTAACTCTCTGATGGAGTCTCTGCTACAATTTTCTTTCTTTAATGAATGGATTTGATCTTTTCTGCAGCTTGGTTGTCCTTCCCAAATAGGTGGAGTCTAATATGAAAGATGCTCCATAACTGATAAATGCTTGATCGGCTCGAGGCACGTCCTTCTTGTTCTTCAGCCATAATGTTCTTGAATGCAGTTGTTGAAGAATAACTATGCAGAGGACTGGACATTGGCCACCTTCTTCCTTCGGATGCATGGTACAGGTCAAGGACGTGAAGACTTCATGGCGAACAAATGAGAAGGACCAGGAGTAAACAACAACCGTTGGATCGAGCACATGGGTGGCAGAGATCTATCGGCGGGAGGCGTCGGGACGAAATGTGGATGGACTAACATGGGCCATTGGATCACAATCGAGGAGATCTAATGGCTATCGGGGGGTTTAGACACCCTCAAATTCCCAAATTTGCTCAATCCAATGGTGTGTAAGTAAGTCTACAGCTTTTCCCTTACTAGTGAAGGGTTCTTCTTAAATTTTATGGTGTTTTTGTGTGAAAAAAATCAAACCCTACCTCTTTGCAATTTCTCAAAAAACAATTGCCTAGGGTTTGCATTTGTGATTTTGCTGCCAAGTTCACTCCACCACTCCCTCACTTTTTGACATCTAAATTTATTTTCTCGTTCATCCACTCATTCCCTAACACCCATATTCCTAAAAAATCATTCACCCCTATCCCCAATTCCCATTTTCCCAAATCCTAACTACAAAATTGCTAAACCCTAGGTGGTGTCCCTAAGCTTACATACTATTCCCCAACCCCCTATTTCCCAAATAACTTGTCATAATAGTCCCAAAACCCCTCATACCTTCTCCCTCCATAGCTCCTCATATATTCTTACATGTGGTGGCTGAAAACTAAAAACACCATAAAAATCTTCATACTCATCAAGAAAACTCACACACTAGCAAACATGGAGTCTGATCCTTCATATGACCGAGATGAAGAGACACACAGTGACTCTCCTATAGAAATGCATGCACCAAGGAGACCTTACAAGGGTGGCAAACATATACGAGATGAGCCTACTTCACTTTCCGAGTTGTAGGCATGACCTCTTGCTATCACATGCTTCTAACACCAATCCTGCAGGAATTTTGTACACGGCCCAGAATGAGATGATGATGAGAATGTAATTGGAGAAGAGAATCATTTCTTTACACCCGATTATATGCCAATTTTTATCACTGAAGATGAGGAGTATTCTGAGAATTCAGCTATATAAAGGGATGAAAATTTCATCTTGGCAAATGAAACAGTTCTCGAGGAGGAGTCTGATGAATATCAAAGAGGATACATGAATGTTTTGTCAACCCAGCAATGACAATATTCACTCAGAAGTAGAGATGTGTCCATAAATCCAATCCAAAAAAGGAAGGAGACAACAACGCCAAAGAATTATCCTCCCATTGTGCAGAAAAAGGGAAAAGAGACAGTTGATCCTACCACCAACAAAACACCATCGACAAATAAAAGATTCAATCAACCAAGTGTATCAAAGGAGAAAACTGAAAAGAAGGATGTTTCAGCGAAAGAGGTAGAGAAAATTTCAGTTTTTAACTTAGAAAATGAAATTGCTAAGTTGAAAGTATCTATTCCTTTGACTGAGTTGATAAAGAACAACAGCTACAAAGGTCGAGTGTCTAAGATGTTGAATTTAGATCCATCATCTGATATGGTGAACGTGGAGGATGATAGACCTGAGTTTATTTTTGGTCCAACATTGGAAGGTCAGTCTCAAGATAGTGATGTAGCTCCTTTTTACATTAGTCCCAGGGTGCATGATTATGTGTTACACAATGCTATGTTTGATTCTGGAGCCTCTCATAATCTCATGCCTAAGGCCATCATCGAGAAATTGGGATTGGATATCACTAGAAAGTATCATGACCTTTACTCTTTTGATTCTAGTAGAGTAAGGTGCATTGGTCTTGTTGTCGCACAGATTGTCATGACAACGCTCAGACCGGGGATTGTCACCCTCATCCCCAATCTCTCCATTTTAGCCTATCTCCCGCGGCTAAGGGGGGTAGACCCTATGGGACAATGGATGACCAACTGTGACCCAGTTGGGTTGGGAGACACGAGGAAACAACCACTAGATTGATATTATTAAGTTAATAGACCGGTACCCTATAGACTGAATGATTATGAGCTCATTAACAATCATTTACCATCAGATAACTCAAGCAATGCAAAAATTCGATAAACGCACAATGCTTTAATAGTGATCCAACAATTAAAACTCGGTAACGATATTCCAAAAATTAAATGCTTGAAATAATCACGTAAAATGATAACCGTAGATCACATTCATGTATGTAATCTTCAGATAAACATTAAAGCATGTTAAACATTAATTCCCACATCAAAATTTTAGCCTCAGTAGAAGAGATAAAACATAAGAAATTCCTAAGTGAAGACTGAAATTTGCAAAAAAAAATTCCCAAAATATTTTTATATTTTTCAGATAAAACAAGATTTAAAACTAAATGAAGTCTTTTATTAATTTATTATTTTATGATTTTTTTATTTTTTTTAATTTACTTCTAACAAAATTAAATCTAAACTAAATCAAAATCTAAAAAAAGAAATTCTTTATGCCTTTTAAAGTTTTATAATTTTTATGAATTTTTTTATTTTTATTTTTTGTTATATTTTTAAAACAAAACTAAAATTAAAATCTAAACTAGAACTAAAGTAAGCAAAACTTGAGATTAGTAAAATCTAATCTAAATCTAAAACTAAGTCTAAAAATTAAAAAAAGAAACTTTTTTTTTTTTTATTTAACCAATCTAAATTTATAAACCTAAAAAAAATCTAAAAATCTTTCTAAAACACTAAATTCTAGACCAAATAAAATCAAAGTAAAAACTAAGGACTAAAACTTTTTATGTTTTTGATTTTTTAATTTTTTTTTGTAATTTTTATACTTTTATGATTTTAAAATTCACAATTAGAAAATTTAAATAAAACTAAAAGAACTCAATCTAAAGTTAAACTGTAATTTTGAAATCTAAACAAAAGTAAAAAAAATTGAAACCTAAGTGAAATGTTAATTAAATTTATAACGTGAACTAAAGTAAAGCATATGAAATGAAATCCTAAAAAAAAGGGAACTAATTCTAAAACCTAAAAAACTAACCCTCAGCTAAATCGTATATGCATGTATTGATAATTAACAAAATCAACCTTTTTTTTGTGCTTTTGGTATGCAGGTGACGTCTAGAAGGAAAACGCAGGTGGAATCAATTTGCAGTTGTGCATTTGCAGGATGAATTCTTTAGGAACAGATGGATAACAGAAACTGGAGCAGCGTGAGTGAGGGTATAGGAAGGCAGCAATGGGCAGCAATCAGAGGATTTGTAGCAGTGAGAGAGAGAATCAGCGTGAGCAAGGGTGAGAAATGAAGCACGCGTGGCTGGGCAACGTTGGAGACTGGTTGCTTGAGAGAGATGGCTGTTGCAGACAAGGGAATGCGTAAAGGAGATAAGCAAGGGGAACTGGGGATCAGGTGGAGGTAGGAGCAGTGTAATATTTGAAGAAAACAAAGGCACAACGTGAAGGCTCAGTGGAGAACGCTACAAAAATTTAGAGCCACAAGCAACGAGAAGAGTAGATAAGGAAAAAGATGTGTTGACAGCAGACAGATAAGAGGGTTTTGCAAGATGGAATGTATGTGGGCATCTCCCTTGTATATATATGTGTGTTTTTTCTTTTGACTTTATGGGCCTGAGACCAACGTACACCTGAAAAATAAAATAAAATAAAATAAATCTATTTTTTTTTCCTGCGAAATGAAACCCCAGGAACAGCAAACAGATGGCTTGAATAGACACTCGAATTTCTCCAAAGAATTTGAAAATATTTTTGGGGAATATCCGTGCAAAAATGAAACCCCAGATGGCAGACTGCTTGAGATTGCCTGATGAAACCCTGAAAAATTCTCAAAGCCTGTGCCTGCAACCCACAATGGGAAAACGAAAACCCAGAAAATATATGCAAGGATTGAAAATAAAACCCTACAAACCAGCTACAATTTACAACATTTATAATTTTTTGACTCTTAAATAGCCAGATTTATCAATAATCAACAATGATATTATCAAAATTCTAGATTTACTATGAAAAAATTCAGAAATCTCTCATGCAATCAGAAAAACAAACTTAAATGATAAACCCAGGATCGAAACTGGTTGGGCTCTGCAAGAGAATGTTTGCGGGAGTTGGCTGGTTCAGCTGAGAACTTCCCCAAATGCCCATTGATCTTCTCAATAAGGGTTTCCTCCACAGCTCACTTCAACCATCAATAAAGAGGGAAAAAACAATACTAAATTCTAGATACAATGGAGATCCCTGCCATTATTTCATAAATCTTATTACCATGCAAACCCTAGTAAGTGAACAAGATACCTGTGTTCAACAATACTCTACATCAATCTATTACTAATGGCTGAAAAATAAAAAATATGCAGAAAATAAAACAGCTCATAGCACTTCAGAAGAGTAACACCAGTAAGATTTCAACCCCAAAGTCTTTCTTTATTAGCACTAGAAAAGGTTTACAAGAGAGCTTTCTTCAGCACAAGACTCACAGATCGAATGCTCTCAAATGACCCCTAGCACCCTATTTAAAGGAAAAATTACCAACGGCTAGTTCGAGTGATCCATGTCAAAAATATCTCGACCGTCGATGAGGATCAAGATATCTCTTAATCTCATCCGTCGAATTTCTAATGCATTAAAAAAAATGAAATTCTGCATTTATTTACTCAAAAATTATTATTTATTATTTTTTAGGTTTTTATTCTATTTTTTAATTATTTTTTTTATATTTTAATTTTTTCAATTTTTAATTATTTATTATTATTATTATTTTTAAATTTAAATTTTATTATTTATTGTTTTAATTATTTTTATTTTATATATTTTTTTAATTTTTTATTGTTCTATTTATTTTTATTATATTATTATTATATTATTATTTATTAGTTTTTAATTTTTAAATTTTTATTTTTAAATGGATCCTCGAACTTAGCCTTTGGAAAAATTACCTAGGACCTAGAACTTAGGACTTATGACTTATGAGGGTATTAAAACATTTTCTAATCCTCAAGACACTTTACATCATGAACTTTACAATTTTACATCTTAAGGGGGAAAACCCATTTGAAATAGACCCTCATAGACCACCCAGTTTTGTGACCAAACATAATCTAGCAAATCAACACACTAGGATTCCCCTAAGATTCTAATGACAAAATTCATTATGGCTTTGGGGTTAGGTTGAAGGAAAACTCTGCGGATCATGGATCGGTGAGATAAAAAACCTTCCGGAATGTAGATTATCACTAGAAAATTAGGTCCACCTAGGCAATTTACATACATGACTCAGCTCTACTAAGATTATTTACAATTTACTCATGCAGACTAGGTTTACAACATAATATGATCAAGTCGACGATGACTGTCGAATGGCGCGGACACGTCAATCAAGCGCTACCCCTTTTGTGAAGAAAAAGGGGGTGTACTGCTATTGGAAGTTGACACATAGTGGTCAACAGGCCTTATCAAAGTTTTGGTGCTCAATTTTGATTAGATTCCAGCTAAAACTGTTTTGATGGATGTGGTTGTGCCAGATATACCTCCAAGATTTGACATGCTTCTATCTAGATCTTGGGGAGCAAAGATTAAAGGGACAATGCAACTTGATTTCTCCTATGCTACTATTCCCGTGTTCGGTCAAATGAGGAAATTATACCGGGAGAAAAAGATGAAGTACATGATCACTAACAAGGAGAAACCGGTAAATCATCTAATCAACTATGTACATACTGATTTAGAATCATTTTTTTTGTATTCAGATAGCTTTAATGATGCAAATAGCCAAGTAGTTGAAGTAGAAGACATTCCCGAGATCACTGAAAATTTCAAAGAGGTCTTAAAGCAAGAAAGACAAAGACTTGATAGTACCACTGAGGAATCAGCCTTCCAACAGTAGCAACATATTGATGGGCAGCAAACAGAGTTTCAGCATTTGGAAGAGGACGAAATAGGCTTGTGGAGCATGGATTTTGATGGCACAGTAGCAAGGGAAGGTGCTAGAATTAGCATTTGGATACGCAACCCTATTTTTGCCCCAAACAAAGTGCCAAGCAATGTAAGGGCCTGTTCTTATAAAATAGCTTTTGACTATTCAAATAATAAGGTTGAATATGAGGCTTTAATTGTTGGTTTGAAAATTCTTAGAAAGTTGAATGCTAAAAGGAGTTCAGTGTATGGTGACTTCGAGTTAGTTATCAAGTAGGTGAAAGGGGAATATCAAGCTAAGCATCCTCGAATGCGGGCCTATCGCAATGCGGTATTAGATATCTTGAGAGTATTTTCATATTACACTTTGACATGTGTCCCTCATGTTCAGAATGTCATTGCAGATTCACTTGCAACAACAACAAGTAATTTGAAAATTCCAATGAATTCAAACAACAAGTTTGAGATTCATGTGTAACATCGCCCAGCTGTCCCCGACAATCAAAGGTGTTGGCAAGTGTTTCAAGATGATGAAGAGATCAATGAATTTCTGCAAAATGAAGGTAAATTCAAAGACACTTATATTGATGTGGAGTATGATGATGGTGAGGAAAATATAGAAGTCAATCATATGGAAGTTTTGCAGCTGAAGGACAACGTCATTCGTAAAGGTCTAATACCTTTAGAGGAGTTGTTCGATCAAGATGATGTGGCCCAAAAACCGAGCTTGCTACCAACCGAGAAAGGAGTTGAGGATGTGAACATTGGATCAGCTGAAAATCCTAAAATGGTGAAATTATCAAAGGCGTTGCCCCCATAGGTAAAAGCAGAGTATATTAGTCTACTCTCTTCTTTTACTTATGTATTTTCTTGGGATTATTCAGATTTGAAGGCATATGACACAAGCATAATTTAGCATATCATCCCGATCAAGCCAAATTAGAAGCCTTTTCATCAGAAGCTAAGAAGAATAAATTCAAAGCTGCTACCCTCAATTGAGAAGGAAGTAAATTGGTTGTACAAAGCTGGTATCATCATTCCCATAAGATTTTCAGATTGGATTTCAAATTTGGTGCTTGTGTGCAATAAAATAGGTGAGATTCGGTTATGTATTGATTTCATAAATTTTAATAAAGTATCTTTGAAGGACAACTATCCATTGCCTAAGATGGATCACATACTTCAGAGAGTAGTTGGAGCATCTCGCATGTTGCTACACACTGGTTATTCGGGTTATAACCAAATTCTAGTCCATGAGAATGAAAGAGACAAAATAGAATTCACCACTTCGTGGGGAACTTTTCACTATGCAAAGATGCCTTTCGGATTGAAAAATGCGGGTGCAACGTTTCAACAGGTGATGGATATCGCATTTGCTAATGAAAAATATGTTTTTCTAGTTGTTTATCTTGATGATTTGACAACTTTCTCTAATTTAGATGAAGAACACCTTTATCATTTGAAAATTGTATTTCAGCGGTGTAGGAAGTATGGTATATCTCTCAATCCAAAGAAAATTTTGTTTGCCATGGATGAAGGCAAGCTTCTCGGTCATATTATATCAAAGGAGGGCATCTGCATTGATCCATCTCAGGTGGAAGCCATTTAAAGGATTTATTTTCCATGAAGTAAGAAAGAAATCCAATCATTCAATGGTAAGATGAATTTCTTAGGTTGCTTTGTGCCCAACCATGTAGAACATTTAAGGGAAATTACAAACATGTTCAAAATATATAGTGTAGTGAGATGGACCGAGGAAGCAATTAAGTCTTTCAATTTGGTGAAATTGGCCCTTTCTTCAATTTCGGTTTTGATCAACCAAGACTATACTGAGGATTTTATTTTGTTTTCATTTACCTCGGATCATACTATGGTAGCGGTCTTGATGCATAAAAGAGACCAGCTTGAGAAACCAATTGCATTTTTCAGCAAAATCATAAGGGATGCAGCATTAAATTATAGTATTATTGAAAAACAGGCCCTTGCTTTGGTAAATACATTGAAAGATTTTCGGGCTTATATTCTACATTTTCACATCCTTGCCTATGTCCCTAATGTTGTTGTTAAATATGTCTTAGTGCAAACAGATCCAGAGGGGAGAAGAGGCAAAATGGATTGCTGCATTGTTGGAATATGAGGTGGAGATAAAACCAACAAAGCTCATCAAAGGACATGGGCTGGCTAAACTAATGGTTGAGTCAAATTTGCACCCCTTGGACATTAATCTCATTGTTTCTATGTCTGAGGAAGATGAAAAGAGTCTGCCCGCTCAGGTATCAGAAATTTTTCTTCTTTTTGCTTAGCATTCAGACATTGTTTATGTACTCCAAAATCTATCATCACCACCTAGAATGGCTAAGAACAGAAGTAGGACACTGAAATTGAAGGCTGCCAAGTTTTGTATCATGAATAATGCACTCTATTGGAAAGATCCCGATGGTGTCTTGCTCAATTGTTTGGTTGAAGAAGAGGCAAAACAGGTTATGGAAGACTTTCACAAGGGAGATTATGGAGGCCATCTTTTCTAGAAGACAATAGCCAATAAAATTTTGAGAGCGGGATATTATTGGCCAAATCTCTTTGCTAATTTGTACAAAACATTGACAAGCTGCCACGAATGTCCGATGTTTCAAGGTAAGAGAAAATTGCAACCTTTACCACTCAAGCCCATTGAGGTCAGTGCTCCATTTCAGCAGTGGGCTTTGGCTTTTATTGGCAAGATCCATCCTTCTTCTTCAGCGCAAGACAAATGGATCCTCACAGTGATAGATTATTTCACCAAATGGATTGAGGCGATTCCCACAAGGTAGGCCACTGATTCGATAATCATTTCATTTCTTGAAATCAACATTTTGTCTCATTTTGCCTGTCCAAATAAGCTGATCACTGACAATGCAGTAGCCTTTAAATCTAAAAGAATGATTGATTTTTTTCATAAATATGAAATCACTTTGGGGCACTCAACTACCTATTAGCCCCAAGGCAATGGATTGGTAGAATCCTCAAATAAATCTTTGGTCAATATTATCAAAAAGTTGCTGGAAACGAACAAGAAAAGTTGCCACAAAATGCTGGTCAATGCACTTTGGGCGAACAAAGTAAGTCAAAAAAAATCTATAGGCATGTCTCCTTTTGAGCTTGTGTGTGGTGTGGACACAATCTTCATGACCTCTCTTGCAGTCCCAGTGGTTAAACTCCAAGAAACGAGCAGTGAAGATGATCACTTGCAGCGGAGAATCAATCAAATGATTCATTTGCAACAAACTAGAGAGGAGGTATTTCAGAACATTTTCAAGCTACAAGAGAGAATCAAAAAGATATATGATCGAAAGGCAAAGGAGGATAAGTTTCAAATAGAAGACATAGTGCTAAAATGGGAAGGAATGAAGAGAAAGTTAAGCATGGCAAGTTTGAAAATATTTGGAAAGGACCTTATAGGATTGTTGCATATCAAGGCCAAAATGCTTTCCTTTTGCAAGAAATGAATGGCGAAGACTACCTTGGTGGGCTGGTCAATAGACGGCTACTCAAGTGGTACTATTTGTGAAATGTTTTCTGCTGTCATATGTATCATTGTACATACTGGTTTGTTTAAATTCCATTGCAAGTGTGTACTATTTTCATTCTTTCAATTTGCGGCCCGAGGTGAAGGCTATAAAATTGAGGTTTGATTTTAGTTTTGGTTTGGTTGGTTTGAGTCAGGTCTTTTAGTCAATTTTAGTCTTGAAATTGAGTCAGTTTTGAGTCACATTTAAATCCTGAAATTTAGTCAAGAGTTTCGTTTTGCTTTGTCAAAGTTATTGACTCCATAGCCCAATGGATGAAGGCACTACCTGCTTTCCCATAGATCTGTAGTTCTTGGCACCTCCAAGGAGCTGCCATCCCCATTGGAGCCAATGTTAGTGTTGGTATCTTCATCCCTCCATTAGAGATCAAATTCTCTTGTTGCATTGCATATTAGGTATCTTGCTCGGTTAGCTACATTCCATTAGGAGCATGGATCATCTGACGGTAGTGGCTTGTTGTAAATTTTCCCTCATGTCCTTTACCTGCTGGCCATTTCCATTCCTCAAGATCATCTGGTCACTTTTTGTTTTAAAATTTGCAAGAGTCATTTCTAGGGTTTCAATTTCATTAGGTCTAGGGTTTCATCAAAAAGGTCTTCAAAGTGTCCAATAATAGACAACAGGTGCATGAGGAGGTTGAATAAAGTTATAGTATCAATAAATTTCATAATCACTTGCTCAAAAATGTATTTTTCCTCAAAAGCCTATTTTGAGGAAAAACAGAGTATTTTAGATTTTTATTGTATAAATTCATGTCATTTCAGCTCTCTTATATGTAAATCACATTAGTGGCAACCCTGGTCACCTTGCCAAGATTCAGATGCTCCATCCCCTGCAAGACAAAAAAAAAATCAAGTCATTCAGTTCATCAAAGGCACAAATAAAGTAAAGTGTCCGAAAATAGAGTTGAAAAAGTAAGTTACAATGCAAACATTATTAAAGTGGGTTTTATGAATCAAAAATAAAAAATCTCTTGTATATAAATCATTTTTCATAATTCAAAAAGCTCATTTGTATTCAAAGAAGGAATATTGAGCAAAAGAAGGTTGTGTTGAGCAAAGGAAGCAAGCTTGGAGTAAAACTATGTAAGTTTGTGGGCGCAGTGCATTCGCTGAGAGGCGCAGCGCATTGTGTTGCCCTCGATAGTGTTAAAACTATACTAGCACGACACATACAAGAGACGCAGCACATTGGGTTTGTGTCGCGGCGCATAGGGCTACCAAGCCCGATTTCATCACAAATGCCCTCAAATTCCCAAATTTGCGCAATCCAATGGTGTGCAAGTAAGTCTATAACTCTTCCCTTGCTAATGAAAGAGTTCTTGTTAAAGTTTATGGTGGTTTAGTGTGAAAAACTCAAACCCTACCTCTTTGCAATTTCTCAAAAAACAATTGCCTAGGGTTTGCATTTGTGATTTTGCTGCCAAGTTCACTCCACCACTCCCTCACTTTTTGACTCCTACATTTATTTTCCAGTTCATCTGCTCATTCCCTAACTCCCATATTCCTAAAAAATCATTCACCCCTATCCCCAATTCCGATTTTCCCAAATCCTAACTACAAAATCCCCAAACCCTAATTGTTGTCCGCAAGCTTACATACTATTCCCCAGCCCCAAATTTCCCAATCAACTTGTCATAATAGTCCTAAAACCCCTCATACCCTCTCCCTCCACAGTTCCTCATATATTCTTACCCTTGGTGGCTAAAAACTAAAAACACCATAAAAATCTTCATACTCATCAAGAAAACTCACACATTAGCAAACATGGAGTCTGGTCCTTCATATGATCAAGATGAAGAGACACATAGTGACTCTCCTACAGAAATCCATGCACCAAGGAGACCTCACAAGGGTGGCAAACATATACGAGAGGAGCCTACTTCACTTGCCAAGCTGTAGGCATGCCCTCTTGCTATCACATGCTTCCAACTCCAATCATGTTATCAATTCTATGAGATGGTTGCTAGAGTCCAGTATCATCATGAATTGGCCAGGTTGTTTGTGCTTCATCTACATAACAGCCAAACCACTCTATCTAGTGTGACATTCACCTTAACACCAAAGTCTATTTCTCTAGCAACCGACATTCCTCATGTTAGAGAGCGGTGGAATAAAAGGCAGAAAATTGACAAGGAACATTATGAGCCATACATCAAGCCCAGTTATTTGAGACAACTCAGTAGAGTTTTTCCCTTTCGGTACTTGAAAAACTCATATGCTCCCTTGATGAAACTCATCATGAAGTATTTCAGCTGTGAGGGTCGGTTTTGTCGCCTATATGCCTATCATATCATATTGTTGATGCACTTTACCAGGGTGAGAATGATGAATTTCCCCTACTTCATGTGCCAAAATTTTGAGAAGATGACCACCCTAGTACAACAGAAGACTCCTTAGCAGCAGTTTAATAGTATATATCATTTTTCACTCATCAAAATTGTGGTCATGCATCAGCTTGGTTTGCAGGGCATCTCATGGGAGGATTTCATTTCTCATTAGTTCTTCACGACTCCTCAGGTACCTTGAGAAGCTTTTCATGAGACAGGTGGCCCTTCACATCAGCAAGTGGGTCATGAGACACAGACCACTAGTATGCAGGTATTTGTCACCTATCAAAAAGGCACTAGAGGGTTGTTTGCAGCAGCAAAGCGAGTACTATCTCCACCCAAGGTGGAAGTGGTCTCACTTCCTTCATCAGCACAGCAAGTTCAGGACAAGGGCAAGAGACCATTACATGATGAGGGGCCTTCAAGTGAGCATGAGATCGATTTCATTCTCATTCAGGATGATGACACTGATTTGGGCCCACAAAGCTTAAAGCTCAAGGAGGTCATCCAAGAGCAACAGGAGGACATCAATTCTTTGTCCCTCAGCTTAGAAAGAGCTAAGTGGATAATAAAGTACCTGGAGCAAAGAAACAAGCAACTTGAGGATCAGCAAATGATTATGGAGCTTCAAAACATACGAGAAAACCGACAAGCTGCCAAAAGGAGGAAGGTGAAGCTCACATTACTTGAACAAGAAATCAATGCTGATCGTGAGTCTTGGCTTGAGAGAGCTAATATCCACTTGGAAAAGTTTTTAAAGAAGCCCATCTGTGAGAAAACAATGTAGAGGCACATGGCCTACCATTACTTGGCAAGAAACAAAGTGTGCAATGCTAGAATCACGAACTTGAAGGCCAAGTTGAAGAGGGCATTGAGGATGCAAAAGGAGCAAGATAGACTCTAGATATTGGCTAAGGCTCCCTTGGCCCAACACAACACTTGATGGAGATCAATTAGCCCAAATTTCAAAAAATTTGGGGCACTTTTTGCATTTTTTGATTTTTTGGTCTAAAACACAGAATTTTCTGCCCTATGCGCCATGCCACCTAACGCTCGCTTTTAATGGAGGCCTCCAAATGAGAAAAACTCAGCATTTTTGGATTTTTCATGAAGAAATATGCATGCTCACCAATGGCCAAGAAATTTTGACAGGTTTTGAGCCCTCAAAAAAGGTCAAAAACACCCAAAAAATAACCTTACTACCCCTATTTTGACACACAAGAAGCAATGTTGGGAGAACTCAGTTTTGGAGGGGAAAATGGAGGCCAAATTCAAAAATTCAGCTTTTTTTGGAAAGTAAACGGGCATACCTTTTCAACAAGAACACTTGGAGAAAATGTGGACACGGGGAAGGCCTCCAAGAGTGGGTGCAAACAAGCACTATGCATAGGGAAATCAACGCAACGCATTGGAGAAAGTTTGCCCAGTTTGATTAAATTACATCATAAGTTTGCCCAGTTTCTTAACAGTTTTACTTTTCTTCTTCTTAATGTCAAACTCATGATGTAATTTAATGTAAATTGATAGATATTGATGTAATTTTTTCAAACTTTCACTCATGGAGGTAGATTCATCTATCAAAAAGTAGTTTGCAACTAAATGAATCAGTTCCCTAGTTTCTAGAGGCAAGCTGTTTCACTGCCTAATTTTTAGTTCTCAGTTTAGAATTAGTTGGAACAACTCCTAAACTTATGAGCTCAACCCCTAGAGGGTAGTATGAGTTATGTTTTGTCTATATCTTGTTTTTTTTAGTCATTAGCATGGTTGGAATTTTGAGAAAGCTTGGAGCTTCATTGTATACATTTTTCAGCAGTTTTGGCTAAGGAATAGACCAGGATTTGCAGCACTCTATGGGATTCATGTGGCTTCTTGCTTTGATATTGTCTTTCCTTCTGCAAATGTAAGTTTACTTTTGTTTTATGTATGCCATTCTCTCTCTTATTTCATCTTAACTAAAACAAACAAGGATAAAGGTAAAATCCATTGAAATTGCAGTGGTCTACCTAGGGTTTGCTTATTTATCTATGTTTTAAGCTATTGAAGAGGATCCCTGAGGTTTTCTTGCCCTCTTCAACTCCTCATCTGTCTAAAGCTCTCCATTTCATTCAAATCTGGAGTATCAAATCAATTTCCTACCTTGCCCCATTGAGATTTCTGCAAAAATGAGCCTTATTCCCCATACCCATAATCTATCTTTCCATTTGAGCCAACAAACATCATCGAACTCAATAAAACCATTTTACCCACATGCCTAGCCTAAAATCATTCTTCATTCAGGTCATCTCAAGCCTCATTGATCATATTTTGCTAAGATTGACAAGGAGAGAGCCCTCTCCCAACCTGGTAGGTCTAGCTACCAGGTTAAGCATGGTTTGATGTTACCCTAGATCCTACCTTTCCTAACCTAAGGTAGATTTAGGCACTAACAGAGGCAACACGAGAACCATTGAATAATGTTATGTCAACACTTGTAGAAGTTATGGATGTCAAAGCAGTGATAATCGAGGGGGCTGAGGTGGAGGTTGTTGGGGAGGCATAGGGAGCTATCCCAAAAGTCGGAGAAGTATTAGCTAAAGTTCCCAAATCACCATGGGCACCTAGGCTAAAACTAACCCCAACCAAGGAGCCTGCGAAAGATAAAAAGGGAAAGTAGCCTACAATACCAGCGCATGCCTCGCCGAGATGGAACCCACCCAAGGAGAAGCCCACCACATCGGAAAAGGGTGAGGCCATTAACCTAGAGCTAAAGGAGGAAGAAATTGAAGACATCTCAATGGATGATGAGGACTTGGGGGTAGAAGTGGAGGAAGTTGAAGTCTAGGGTGCTAACCCTATCACTAAGTTTCTTGAGTATGTCCCTCTGCACAAGGGCAAGATGAAGGTGCCAAAAGACTTGACGAGAGCAAGGTCCCCTTGCAAACCTCTCTGCTGCTAGATGAGATTACCTTTGAAGGACTGCACTTGGGGTGGGTTCCTTTATTAGAAACTGGAAGATTGGGATCTATAACCTGGTCTTCAACTTTTTTCATGCAATTAGCCCATAACCACTAGATTCTCACTTGTGTGAACAAAAAAAAAACTTATTTTTGGTCTTCCTCTTCTGCTAGATCTTGCTCCTTGAATTCTTTATTTTTTCTCTCTATTTCCTTATCTTTTCACTATATATCGAACTTGTTTCTTATGGAATTCGAATAGTGTATTAAGGAGGTTAAAGCTACTTCTTTATATAGTATTTCCATGAGGTTGAATACCCCTTATGGGTCCAACTTCTTGTTGGTAAGGATGACTTGTGCTTGGAGGCTCATAAAGACTTTCTACACTAAAAATAATATATTTTACATGTTACAATTTTCCCAATAGGGTATTATATAAGTTATAAAGACTTTTTTGACTCAAGAAAAGTATTATTTTCACATGACAACCATAGGAGCATGAAATGCATACTTGACCTAGATGACAAATAGGATGAAGCATGAAACCCATGCTTAAAAAAAAAATTCATTCTTCTTTTTCTTGTAACATAAGATATACATATTAACATGAGTACAATGACAATTATGAATATTGAAACTAATTACATTTTCCAATATCTGAGAGGCAATGGTGTCCAAACTTATGCCTCCATCATTGTTGTATGATATGATGGAGACATAAAGTTTGTTAGTAAAGGCTTTCTATTTCTGACATGTTGGCTATGATGATTTAAATCATCATTGATTCTTATCAATCTGAACCCTTTCTTATATTAATATTTCAAATTGAGAGTATACAATTGTGCCATTATGAACACCTCTCTACTTAAGAGGGAGCGTTGAAAAATGTAACTAATGTCGGTCTTTATAACATAATAAAACATATTTTTTGTCATATTAATTATTATTTTATTTATGTGAAAGCATGTATCTGTGTCAAGTCCCATTTGGTCCTTTGTAAAGAAAATAATTTCATTTTTTTATCACGTCAAATTCATGGAGAAATATATATAT
>APFE030396111.1:247238-295213 GCA_000404065.3 Pinus taeda | reverse complement strand
GAATTTAAAGGCTTTCAGACACAATCAAAGATCAACAAGATCTATTGAACAAAAGGGAATGCGACTTCAAAGAAGAAACTACCAAACTGAAAGCCAACCTAAAGTTATTCATGGACAAATATATAAAGGTTCTAAATGACAAACCAGAGGAAGAAAGCAAGATAAGGAAGTCCTACAAGGACAGACTTCAAAAGATGCATGTTGAAGTAACATCTCTAAGAAAAGAAGTCAATGAAAACAACACAACAATCAAGAATCTCAGAGATAGATCCAGTGATTATGAAAGTCTTGAAGCTGCAATCCTCTCACTAAAGGGAGATCTTGAAAAATCAAGAAAGGAGAATGAAGATCTACATCAAGCAATTGAAAAACAAGACAATGAAGTCATCAGCCTAAAATCCCAGTTGGAATGTGCCTTCCGAGTTCGTCAAATGTAGCAGAATGTAAGCGAAGAACAAGGAAAGGAGATAGTCAATCTAAGGCAACAAGTGGAAGAAGGAAGAAAAGCTGAAGAAGATTTGAAAAGGCAATCTCTTGAAAAGGAAGAGCAACATCAAGTTGAGGTAAATATCTTGAAAGGTAAAATAGAAGAAAAGGACAAACTTTTACGATTTCAAGATAGCTCTAAAGTCTTGGATGATATTCTTAGTAATCAAAGGTCTCCTGCTATAAAAACTGGTCTTGGTTTCCATGAATCGGTTGAAGGTGAATCTAGTTCACAAGGTAAAGCAAGGAACTCTAAAGAGAAATCTAAAGTGGTCAACGAAGAAATGAAAGATCCATCTCATCATCAAGGAAAGAGATTCCTCAAAGAAAATCCTTTACTCCTCCTATGAATAATGTTGAATGTTATGTATGTCATAATCTTGGACATGTTGCAGCTAGATGTAGAAGAAGGGTTCAAGATCATTATGCAGAAAGGTCATCTCAATCAAGGTACTTTTACGGATATTGTTTTGCTTGCAATATGTATGGTCACAAAGCTACTGATTGCTACAGAAGGAATATGAAACATGTAAGATGCTATGCATGTAACAAGTTTGGACATAGAGCAAAATATTGCAGGAACAAATTTCATGATAAGAAGAAATCATCAACATGCTTGAAGGTATGGAAGAAGAAGGAAGTTCAGTCAGAAAGATGTGGCACAACACAGGATTCTCAGCACAGCGCAGTCATAACAGACTCAGGGGGAGCTGAAAGTGTACAACTTCAGTGTCCTGAATCTCATACGCAAGTTTCATAAAGAGAATTCACGTATATACGCGAGTTATACACTGCAAAGTCGCCTATATGTCAGTCTGAAGAAAGGCAGTGGGGATAGGCTCAGAAAAGGGGTCTGATATGTTTCAGTCCATTATTTGCTCTATCGGTTAATAGTTACAGTCTGCTGAAGATGAGTGGAAATGTCTTGATTCTTGTAAGATGTTTAGAAGTATTTTGATCCTAACTTGGTGGTGATGATGGCTTGATGATTGTTGCTGATATACACATGATCAGATCTAACAGCAAACAGATGGCACTTGTTGAGGGGGAGCACATGCCTTTAACAAAGCATTTTTGGCACTATGGTTAATAGTCCCTGATGATGATACTTATATGGCTAAATGATATATCTTGATATGAGTTGTCCATCTCATATGATTCTTGGGGTTACATTGTTGATGTTTAGATCATATTTGTGATTGTTGGTGCATGCTTACATGATGATCTTCAAAGCTTGATGATGGGTCTCTCATACTGCTGTTATCATATGCATGAAGATTATGCAGGATTCCCATAGTACTTGGTGACCTTATGGATGAGGACTATTGATGACAGTGTTGGATGCACAAAGCTGGTAGTTGGGGACATGATGATGATGAGTTCTTATCTATATGTTGTACTCCCATATGTTGATTGATGCAGATTTTCCCAAGAGATGATACATGGATGATCTTGTTGACTATACACTCATGATATAATGAGAATGATTTTATGATGATACAGACCTACCTTGGTACAGGACATTTGCAGACTGCTGATCTGAAAATAGTTATATGCATATATAATAAAGAGTATCCGCGTACATACGTTGGTTTGTGCAGAAAAAGTTGCGTATACAGAGGATTGATGGAAATCAGAAGGAGCAGGCTCTGGTTGAAGATATTCTGATGTGGGTCTAACAGAGACCATCCGGCAAAGCTTCAAGGGAAGCAGAGTAACTTCTAATGATGCATTGTTGGCATTATCTTAGAAGCTTTTAGTTCATAGCTGTTGGTAGAACAAAGGTAGAGAAAGAATAGAAGGAAATCATGGTTGCTGATCTGAATGATTAACAGATGCTGCTGCTATCAGTTGTTAGTGACCTCCATAAGTCTTGGTCTAGATACTTCGTCTCTATGTCATGTATTTTTTTTTTTTTGTAGTATCTCTTTTGTGGTGTCAAGGTCATGTAACGGCCTATGTTGGTTTTCCCACTATTCCTGGGATGGATGATGTAGTGTTCTTTCTTTATCATGTGTAAACTTTTGATGTATCCCCACTTGGTTGGGTAGATGAGTCAAGTCCCACTTGGATGGGAGATGGATGTATGTATGAGTATTTGGTGCTAGGAAGGTCTTCATGTTCTTCTTATAGAACACCTTTTGTAGACCTTGCTTACAGTAAGGGGGAGCATGAACAACACTCTTCAGTAAAGCATGTATTCAGGGGGAGCATGGACAGATTGGTACACCTTGGCATATACAAAGGGGGAGCTCATTCAAAGATTTCAGCAGGTACTTAGGGGGAGTATGAACAACAGAATGCTTAACTTGAAAAGAGAATATCTTGGTTCGCCGTTTGTCCTTGATGTCAAAGGGGGAGAGTGATTTTGTATTGTTGCCATCAAGTCCAAAGGGGGAGATTGTTGGCAATATGATGCATGTGTTGTACTTGATGGCAACCCTCTCATAGAAGATCATCTCACTTACATATACTTAGATGAATATACATAAGAGATATCAGATGTGACTGAATGCATGGGTTGCAGGACAACTAAAAGGAATCAGATGATAGATCTAAGTGTGACAAGTTAGCTTTGCCGTCAAGTCCAAAGGGGGAGATTGTTGGCATTATGAGATAAAGTGTTGTCCTTGATGGCAAACCACCAAGATGACAGATTATAGTGCAGTAGTTCAGTAGCAAAGAATTGATGATCAGATTACAAAGAATGAAGAAAGCTGAGTATACACGCAGGTTCACTATATACCAAGTCGCGTACAGAGGCAGGATATACGCAGGTTCACTATGTACCAAGTCACGTATATATGCAGGTTCGCTATATACCAAGTCGGGTATACACGCAGGTTATACTCGCAAGTTTTCTGGGTATACAAAAATGCGTATACACGTGGGTTTGTTGATCAGAAGTCGCGTATGCATATGCACGCACTTCCATGCACAGAAAAGTGCGTACATGTTGGAAAACTTACCTTTGGTGCGTGGCAGTTAGTCCTTGGAATTTGAACCTATGGTTTTTGGACCATGGCATCTCGACAGACGTGTTGATCCCTAGTATTGAGTTGATGGTATTGGTTTGTTATGGTTTTGGACCATGGTATTGAGAAAGGCCTAAGACTATAAAAGGAGAAGAATATCATTAGGCAAATGTATGGAGAAAGTCTTGAATATCTGATGAAGGATGAGATCCAGTATGCAGGTTATGGGTTGCTTGTTCTAAGCTAAGGAGGGATCTCACAAGTTGATGGAGAACAAGATCTAAGGAGAGATCGGGATCAAATGTCATGATTGAATATTTATAGATCTGTACGCAGGTTGGCTTTGGTAAAAGAGTGTATGTACGCTGGTTCGGTTTGTCCATGTAGCGTATGCACTTTAATGCATGATTTTGATGATACAGTTGGTTCTGAATAGTGTTGCAGAGTTCAGGGTTTTGCTCTGTGTTCTGGTGATTGCTTTTGGTTGACAGGGTTCAGTGATTCAGTATTGGGTGATTCAAAGATTGATAATTCTAGTATTGATTGATTGTGTGCTTCAATGATATTGATGGGTCCAGTATGAAATTGGATGAAACGTGGCCTTCAGATGATAGAGTTGTGTTTCAGTGTATCCAGTCTGAAAATTTATGAAACGTGGTACCTGGAGGAGAGAAGATTGTAGGTCAGCACCTACGTACTAGTATCTAAGCTAGTACAAGAGCTAAAGGAAATCTTTGGAGTATTGTAGCAGGTAGTAGCCTATGTACTAGTAAATGGATCGGCTAGTACAAGAGCAAAGGGGGTTGTAGCTCCCGTACTGGTATAAGGCTGCACCAGTACAAAATATTGTAAAAGGATTTTCTTATTAAGAAGAAGATTGAGATAACTTGCAGCAGGTGGTTTTCTCCCGCATTGGGTTTCCACCTTATATCATGGTGTTCATGTGTGTGCTCTTTATGTGTGATGATCTATTCTGCTTACTGTTAATAAGGTTAATAATTTTCTGATGCATTTACTGAAGATAAGCTAACTGAATTATAAGATTACTGCATGTACGCTGGTTGCTTTTAACACAGTCGCGTATATACGCAGATATCCTTAACTGAAGTAGCGTATATGACTCTGAGTATGAAAATGAAAAAGTTTTACTGATTTGATAATACTGATTCACCCCCCCCCCCTCTCAGTATTATTTCCAACACCAAGTAGGAGTTGATGAAGAACATGAGACTTAGTCACAGGAAGAGGACTTAATTTCCCTCCACACTAATAGAGTAGACCCATGATACACTTCAGAAGGGTCCTAGACCCCTAGATAAGGACAAAAACAACCACCCTAATCCAACAAACCACTAGCACAACAACACATTTATTCACCCAAAATTCAAAGAGGAACCAACAATACCACCTAACCTCCCGAGCAGCAATTACATCGCAATTACCAGAAAGATAATTGGACACAAACAAAACAAACTAGCTGAGAGAGATACACCTTACCCACACTCGAAGGCCTAGATGATGCCTCCAATTCTTCAAGAAAGGTGTCAGACAAGGACAAGACAAATGTGAAAAATGAATCCAACCACCCGCGAAAGTGTAAACACTAAATGACTCCTCTACCTGTTTCCAAACGAAAATATGCATGCAATACTAGTCATAGAGGTCACCTTGAAGGGTTGTGTCCTCACCTCCCTGACCATTCAACTTTTTTTGTTAGCCTAAACTATAATTGTAACTACCACGTAAGTGCACAACCCTTCTTCTCATCGCCAACCATAAACGGGAGCAATCATACCCGAGCCAGAGTATAATAGACATTAAAACATTCTCTAGAACCATCTTACATTAGGCTAAGAGCCCACCAACTTTATTCTTACCGAATTGCATGGCTAACATATGGCTCGAGGTTGGGATCGCGAAGCTCTATAGTTGATGGCATCGTCACCCCGATTGGGCGAAACTATGTCATATTACTAAAGTGCATTTCAAAATCCTTTTGTGTGATCTTCGCTACTGAGAGTCAATTAAACCTAATAGAAATGCCTCATTTCTTATTGAAACTAAAAGTAGTTAAGCGCACAACCAACCATTGTTCTTTTTGCCTCACCACAATCTCCACCTCCTTTACAAAATATTGAAACAATAATCATTACCATTAGCCTCAATGAAGTAGATGTAGAGAAGTGCTAAGAAACATAATTGCTTATAATAAAGATAATCATTAATCATTTATCCTAGAGCTTTTCAAGCCTTTATAATAACACAAGCTTTGGTGCACTGATTCTCTCAATCATATGATGCTAGATAATCCACCACGAACATGTGAGATAACCATGTTATGTTTGTTGTGATGGAAAGGGGGAGGTTGATAGAAGTCTAATAAGCATGAGAACTAATGCAAACCACAAACTGCCATGAAACTTGAATACAAAGTTGCTAAATTCACAAACAATAAGAATAATAATTTAAAATGAATTCCCATTGCAATCATATAAGCTTCCTTCTCATAACACAAAAGATAAAACAAGCAATAACATCATACTTCATTCACAATTATCCCCACTTCCTTTCTAATGTTCCCCTTAGGATATGTCAATTAACACCATGAAAGTGTTGAACATGGCATTGCGAAATGAATTTAAACTAAGCAATATGAAACTAACATGATCTCTGAAGGTATGCATATGGTAGTTTAATTATTTCAAATTGAGAAAATTTGAAATATATTCATGTATTTGTTATTTTCCACATATCATTGGGAAAATAGAATTATTTTTACTCAGGCAAAAATATATTTAAGAGAGTAAGAATCTTATAATAAAATGATCTTCTTTTGACTTAATTCAAATTTGATTAATAAAATGATATTTAATTATTTTTTTAATTTTAAATAATTAAAAGTTGAATAAAAAACATTTTAATCTTTTACATTTTTAATTAGAGTAAAAAACACAATTATTACAAAACCAGACAGCTTTATATTAAAAATAAAAACTCAAAATAATGCTACAAAATTAAAATATTAAAAATAAAATAAAAACAAAAACAAATTTCTTCTCATTTCTTTCCGCTCCCATTTGGTTATTTTTGATCAATAAAATATTGGAAAAAATGTTAGAGGTTTTTTTACCTACTTTTTATTAATTAATGAGCCTTTTTACCTACGAAAATGAGAACGCTCGTCTAACAACTCTCGCGGAGAAATTTTGATACATTTATAGCGGCTAATTCAAAACTCACACAATAAGAAAAACTTTCAATAATGAGAACACGGAGACCGGCATTAGTGTTTCTGTAGGTATGTATTCATGCTTCTATTTTTTTCTTTTCTTTGGGTGGGGAGGATATGTGGACACCTCGGGCACTTAGGTTCCTCTATGCGAATTGGGTTTGGATGCCTAAAACGTTTGTTGAATGTATTAATTAGCTTTCAATACCATTGATAATTATAATGGTAATTGTTAAATTATAATGGTAATGGTTAGAATTGTTTCTCTTATCTTAAAAAGCTAAATAGTTTTAAATTTTTTCACCTTAGATCAATGTAAGAATAAGATGGTTCTTTAAGCTTGGTTATTTTAGTTACAAATTAATCATGTATGAAATGCAAATCTTCAACCGAAGTGAAAGATTACACTTTAAATTGATCAATCTTTGAGGAGGGGATGATGGTAGCAACCCAAATTTTTTCTAGGTTTATTATAGCAGAAGCATAATTTTTTTATTAAAACTATCTTATGTCCTAATGTGCAAGGTACTACAGGGCTATATCCAACACTCTATTAAGATAATTTTCTAGCATTAAAAATAACAGCTATATGAGCACAATGTCCAACAAGAATATAAAATATAAAATTCATATTTGACTAAACCAAAATCATGGAACATAAATTACATATAAGAGATACAAAGGTACAAAGTAGCTTTCTCCACTCTATGTCCCCCCTTTCTTTCAAGCATTTCATTTATTTTTTAAAGCTGATAAATTGTTAAGTTCACTATGCTTGGAAGTTGGGGACACAATGCCAATGTGGCCTCTATTTAGTTTTTGGATCATACCTTTTCCCTTTGATATCAAAAGTCTATATTTCTTTTAGTCTTCATTTTTTATAGGCTCTCAATCTAGTCTATGACTAGATTATAGCAAATCAACGCACTAGGAACCCTTAACTAGAAAGTTAGCACAACGAAACAAATTAGAAAACATTAGTCCATGGATATATATGGTGGCCCAAATTTCATTTCTCATTAATCCATTAATAACAAAACATTAGGGACCCTATACCAGGGATCATGGCCCTTCATAAACCCTAAAAAAAATTAATATACATAGTACCCAAAATCTAGGGCTTGAAGTCTAATCCTTCAGACCTTCAATTTTCCCATCAAAACAAAGACAAAATAGCTTGAATTACTTGTTGTAGAAGTCCTTTGTCTCCAACCCCTTTTTCCCTCTTTGTCCTTGATGTATCTTTTTATCCTTTGCCTCCAAAATTACGTAGTGATCAACTCCTTGGCTCAGTTTCCTCTTGTTGCCCACCTAGCAGTAATTTCAAACAACTCCTTGAGTGTGGGGAAGGTTTCTTTATGGAATCAACTTCGAGGTCACTCCTCACAATGTCCCTGCCTTTCGTTGTGCAACAGAATACCTAGAGATGACAACATAACACTCTTCCTGCAATCTCATCTCCAGGACTAAGGACTATTTGCACAAAGTTGTATTCAATAACTTTTGTCCACTGTAATGGTCCTACAAGCCTATGAAAATCTTCTCCCCATGGAAAAATAGCTCAACATAGTAAGCAGGTGCATAGAGGCCTTGCAATCGATTGACGCCACTGAGTTTACTGCAATTCAAAGCCTATGCTGGTGCCAAATTGGTAAGCCAACTATCTAACCATTCTAAGAATAGATTTTTATCAAAGGGTCCTAGTGGCCAAGAAAGATAAAGGATGTCAGATCTAGTCCTATGGTATTCTCTTAAGCTTTATGCACAAAAATCTCTAAACATATTAATGAGGAGGAAAAGCCAAGATAAAGAAAATAATGCCTCTGAAGTTGTGCAGGAGCAGAGGATTATGCTAGAGACCATTATGAGTCTACTATCTAGAGAGAAAAACACCATATTTGTACCAGGTAAGGATTGGTCTCTTACCTCTATCGTTTGCTTCAATCGAAACTAGAGTACATTAAGCCCATGAATCCAAGTCCACAATGGCCCTGAGGTCCCACCTAGGTGAGTGAACTATTGCTGCTACACATTGTTAGTTCACACCAGGGCATGTATCTTTAGTCATGCCAATTCACCAAAAATGCCTCAACTGCTCTAGAAAAATGATCTCTATTAGTAGTTAAATCGTGTCAATTTCCTCGGCTCTATAGAAAAATGAATTCCATGAGGAGTGAAATTGTGTGAATTGGCGTGCACTTGCCATGGTAGTTGCAACTGCCTTGCTGGATGTTATGTTATGTGCTCCTTAAGCTTTATGAGTTAGGTCTGATAGTTCAAGGGAAACGCCATGTCAGCCTCATGAAAGGGAGGTCGTTGCATGAGGTCCAAATGCATATTATTTTTTTTAGTTTCTATTTGTTTTTGGGTTATATATTCAACTAATTTGTATAGATAAAACACTGATTAATGTAATATGTACATGATCTATGCATAGGTAGATTTTTTTTAGAAAAGTGACCCTAGGACATAGGCAGGGAATAGTACTTTCATTAATATCGGAGGTGAGGATCCTGCACATTGGCAGCCGTATTTCACCTTAGGCTATTTTGTTTTTTAGAGTTCTAACGTTTTTTGTAATTTGTTTGGTATTATCCTACTCTCGTTGGAATGTTAGTTTTGAAGTCAGTGATTTCAGGTCAGTACATGTCTTGGAATCCTTAATGATTTCAAACAATCATTTTGAGCTAGAAATTTTTAATGGACAATCTAACATAGAAGAAGTCGACAAAAAATTCATAAAGTTTAATGAGCCTCAACTAGTACAAGTGGGTAGAGGTTCAGATGATCCATAAGTAGGAATGCTAGTAAATGTCTATCACATCTTGTAGAAAACCATTAAGCTAAATGTATCAGAGATTGGCATTATAAAAGACATGTCACACTGAAATCTCAAGAAAGTTGAATGAGCCCAAAACTGATACAACTCGAAGAACATATAATAAATAAACAACATGCAGGTAGTTAAATAAACCAAAAGTAGAAAAATATTCTAAAATATCCTTTGAAAACAAAGTCAAGGTTGAAAGGAATCCAAAATTGAAAATTAGTGACATTTTTGGAGATGATGAAAATAATATGTTAGCACCAATGCTCAAGAATAGAAAGTGTGCTTGGCCTTTTTCAAAATGTTGAATCAGTACATTTGTCTAATAAAAGTAAATGTATTGTTGAGAAAGCTGATTCATTTACTTAATAAAAGAATAAAACACACAAAGAAGGTTGTAGTTTTTTTATTCATACCCGGGATGCTAATTCCAAAAGGTGACAAAGGATTCTCCTCTACAAGTAAAGGGATTGTGCTTTCTTTGTTGATAGATGTTGGTGTTGTATGTTAGAATGATTAAGTAAAATATATGTGTGGAAAATTTAACGGGATAATGAAGCATGGTTAGATTATTAGTGATGAGACTCTTTGCAAGTGATGTAATAGGTTTTTTACAAAATTGAACTTATATATCATTCTGGCAGCAAAATCCCCAATACCTTTTCAAGTATTTGTCTCCAGTCCAGCGAGTCACATACATAATGTGAAATTGAGGGCTTAACAACGAATCCCTTAACCATGAAGCCATTTCTTCACTATCCTTTGAAACCTAGCTTAGTCATAGTATCTTTCTGAAAATGTAATGGCAAGAAGATGATTTAAATTAATTAATGGCCATATTTCATTAATTTATTGAATTCGTGTCAATGGTCTACCACACCAAATGACAAGATTAAAAAAATTAAAATGGAAGAGGGACAGGTGCAAGTCTTGGGAAATTTTGATGGAGATCATGCCTAACATCTAAGCTAAAGAAGGTCATTAAAATTGTGGGGCAACCTAGGCCTTGGGGATCATTTGTCAAAGTAGTTTCTCCCAAAAAATTAAAATCAACAAGGGTCAATGAAGGTTTATGTACACATTCATACTCACATATTTATGCTTGTTGAACACCTTCCTCTATTTGTAGATTCTAGTTAGTTGCTAGAGTTTATGTAGAGTAGAAGTTATGACTCATGAGGGTAAATTCATAGAAAAGTAGTGTTTTAAGTTCTAAATAGTGTGTCTCTCAAGAAAGTGGTGATGATAGGGAACCAGATTCTAAAATTTCTACTAAGTTGTATCTTAGCCAAACTTACCCCACCATGATTTTGTTAGTTTAAGTTTGAACCAACGGGGGTAATGAAATGGTACTTGCAAGCACTGACCAACTATTTCTGGAAATTTGATTTTTCCATTCTCGCCATAAAATATTGAATACTGACATTGCCTAGGACTTCCGCTTTTCACACGTAATTTGGTCAAAATTTGTTTACAAATTTATATAGTGTTTGAGTGTATCAATTTTTTTTATGATATGCCAACTGCAGACTATTTTAATAGTTCATAGGCTTTTGTGCATTGTTGTGCTTGTCCATGATGTTGCACGAGCAAAAGCTATAAAAAAACTCCAAATCCTATTTAATAGAACTTAGATTGAGTTGAGCTTTCCCTAGAAATCAATTTTTGGTCGACATCTACTACTTGTAGTTAAAGGTTAAAACTTCAAATTACCTCTTGCCCCCATTTTTAATGGTTTACTTCATGCTCATTTTGTCTTGTGGTTATGTAGTCACAATGAGCCTATACTATAAAGTCTCTGAATTTAAATATCGAACTTAACGCACAATCATTCTCCTAGCAAGAAAATGGGTCTGTTGAATTGTTAGTATGTTTCATGCTTATCATTTCTTCATCGTTATATCATTTTATGTAAAGGCATCATGAAAAAAAATCAAACATATTTCGATGTCATATGAGATATACCCACTTACACTATAACCTGGACATGGCCTTATTTTGGACTTTGAAGTCCATGCCATCACTTTGACTGCATAATTCATTTCCTTTGTCTTTATCTCATGCTTGGTATCAATTATATGTGGTAATCCTAAACGTAATGGTTGATTGTATTCAATCCCTTTGGGAGCCTTCTTTGTACGTTAGATTTTGTTGTTGTGGTATAGTGGTGGGTTTTATAGAAAAGATTCTACGTAGGTAACCACAATTGGTACTTCCTTTTGCTACCTACCCTCAAAATCTAAGGAATGTTTCACTGTGCCTATTGTAGTTGAATCTTGTAGAGATGAAGTGTAAAATAATTTTCAGGCAGGCTATAATTAGGAATAAAAGGAAGCAATTTTGTTCAACTATAAAGCAATTAATGGAATTGCAAAGTAGGTAAGTATTGATGATAGTTTGGGTTTAAAAGAGATGAGTCTAGCACTAATAGTAGTTGTTGTAATGTAGACCTTCAACAATTAGCGGGTCTTAATAATTTGATATATTATAATCCATCTATCATAGTGTTGGCAATATTTTCTTGTCATGATAGATTTAATATTTATTGTTGTCATTAGTTGTTGTTGGTATAAATGCATTGGGCACAACTACTAGCATTTTCACCATTGCTTCTATGTTTTGGTATACTTAAGCATGTCAAAGCTGGAATGGTGGGTTGGCATTAGTTGGCCTTGTATTTGACATTGTGTTATTTTTCCCTAGAATGGGGTTATTTCCTTGAGAATTCAATTCATAAATTTAACCTACTCAATATATGGGTGTTAGTGGAGCCATTGCAGCAACTAAAAATTGGAAACCAAATCTTCTTGTTACGTTGAATGGTAGGGAGAAATTGTGCATGCATATGAAAGTATTACATTAAAGGCAAGTACATGCTACTAATCAAAGAAATGAACATGGAATTCACATTAATGTTGTGGAAAAAAATAGTTTGTATGAGAAGCTTTTGCAAATCAATGATAAAATTAACTCATAGGGAGAGCTCCTGGATGCCAAAAAATTGGAGAGCATGGAGAATAAGACATGGAATGCTAGTGATATAAAAAATATGAAGTTGTCAAATGTTGTGGAGAAAATGAGCATACTATCACATGTGGAGGAACCAAGGAAAATATATGAACCTGTCACATCATGGAAATCAAAGGGGACTCAATGAGGAAATACTTCATGCTCATGAGCTAAATGAAGAGCTATTCTCCCAAACAGAAGAAAATGGTAAAATTCCATAGTAGGAGACAAATTGAAAATCATTACTTGATGAAATTTACAATAGAAACATTTTGAAGGGGCTTCATATCATCCAACAACAACTTTCAGGCTATACAGAGGCTAAGCTACCACCCACCAAATGTTTAAATGCGGGAACAAGAAATCAACTTTCAATATATGTGATCAGTGGATTGAAGAAACCCAAGTACATAAATTCCAAATTTTCTCTAGCAACTCTATAATCTAACGTAGAAAAAGTTGGTGAAAATTTCAAAAAACTAAGTGATCTTCAACTACTACAAGTGGGTAGAGGCTCATATGATCTAAAACTAGGTATGTTAGTAAATGTCTGCAACATCATATAGAAAACCATTACGTTGAATGTATCATAAGTTGGCATCATAAGCAACATGTCTTACGCTCCGTAATTAAGGAGAAAATCTAATAATTCACAAATATGCACATCTAGAGAAAAGTCAAATGATCCCAAAGCCATTAAATATGGAAGAATATCTAATAAATAACCAAGAGGCTGGATTTTCAATAAGCCAGAAGTAGATAAATATTCTAAATCTTCACAAAAAACAAAGTCAAAGTTGCTAGGAAACCAAAATTGAAAATTGGTGACATTTTTACAGATGATGAAAATATTACATCAACCTCAATTCTCAAAAAAGAATGTGTGCTTGGCCTTTTTCAAAATGTTCAGTACATTTGTGTAATAAAATTAAATGTATTGCTAAGAAAGTTGATTCATTTACTCAAGAAAATTATAAAAAACAAACGACAGATTGCAGTTTACTTGTTCGTACTTCTAATGGAAGGGACACTCATTCTAAAGTTGATAGAGGATTCACCTCTACAAGTAAAAGGATTGTGCTTTCTTGGTTGATAGTTGTTGGTGTTGTGTGTGAGAATGAATTAGTAAAATATTTGATGAAAATTGTATTGAGGTAATGAAGAATGGTTGGATTACAAGTGATGGGACTTGTTGCAAGTGTTGTATCAGGGTTCTTACGACAATGAACCTTATATCTCATGCTGGAATCGAAATCCATAGAACCTTTTCAAGTATTTGTATCTAGTCAAGAAAGTCACTTACAAAATGTCAAATTAAGGGCTTAAACACTGAGCCACATTTTCATTGTTCTTTGAAACATAGTCATAATACATTTTCGAAAATGCAATGGAAGGAAGATGATTTAAATTAACTAATACCCATATTTTATTAATTAATTGAATTTCAGTCTATGGTTTGCCCCACCAAATGACAAGCTTAAAAAATCGAAGATGGACAGGTGCAAGTGTTGGGAAATATTGATGGACCTCACACTTAACATCTAAGCCAATGCAAATCCATAAAATTGTGGGGCAGCTTGGACCTTGGGAATTGTTTATCAAGGTAGCTTCTCCCAAAAAAATAAAATCAACAATGGTCAATGAAGGTTTATGTACACATTCATACTCACACATTTATGCTTGTTGAACCCCTACATGTATTTGTAGATTCCAGTTAGTTGCTAGAGTTTATGCAGAGTAGCAGTTATGCCTCATTAGGATAAACTCACAGAAAACTGCACCTTTAAGTTCTCAATAGTCTGTGTTTCAAGAAAGTGATGATGAGAGGGAACCCATTGCTTTGATTTAAATGAGTCGTATATTAGCTGGACTTGCCTCATCATGATTTTATTGGTTGATGTTTGAAACAATGGGGATCATTTTTTTCTCTACATGTTTGAAGATGTGGGCCTTCTTCTCTTGTTACTCTTAATGTAATGGTAGTTGCAAGCACAGGCCAACCATTTCTAGAAAGATGATCTGTCTATGATGGTCTATTAAATTTTAGCACTTACATTGGCTGGAACTTCCGAGTGTCATGGGTAAATTGGACAAAATTTATTTACAGTATTTTATATTCTTTGAAGTGTATTACATATTTTTAATTTCATATGAGGTGTTAATTGTAGGCTATTTTCCTAGTTCTTATGTTTACATTCATTTTTATTCTTCTCCATGATGTTGCATAAGCTAAGGGTATAAAAAAATTCCAAAGCCAAATTAATAGAACTTATATTGAGTGGAGCTTTCCCTAGAAATCAATTTTTGGTCGAGATCTACTGATTATAGTTAAAGGTTAAAACTTATATGTCTTTCCCCCATTTATAATAATTTACTCCATGCTCATTTTGTCTTATGGTTATGTAGTCATAATGATCCTATATTGTAAAGGTTCTGAAGAGAAATTTCAAACTTAACATACAATCATTCTCTTGGAGACAAAATCAGTCTATTGAACTATTAATAGGTTTTCTCCCTACCATTTCTTGGTCATTATATTAGTTTATGTAAATTCATCCTGACAAACAAATCAAATAGATTCTGATGTCAAATGAGATATTCCTGCTCACACTATAATATAAGCATGACCTTATTTTGGACTCTAGATTCCATGACACCACTCTGGGTATGTAATTCATTTCGTTATGTCTCTATCTCTCACTTGGTATTGATTATATGTGGAAATCCTGTATAAAATTGTTTATTGTATTCAATCCCTTTTGGAGCCTTCTTCTTACATTAGATGTTGTTGTTGTGGTATAGTGACAAGTTCTAAAGAAAATATAATGGAGTTTCTAGTAAGGTAATGACAATTAGTAGATCTTGATTTTTTTCCTACCCTCAAAATCTAAGGAAAATTTGTTTTTCCTATGGTAGTAGAATTTTACAAAGTTATATTATCAAAGAATTTTTAGGTAGGCTCCAACTAGGAAACAAAGGAAGCAATTTTCTTTAGTGATAAAGCAACTGCAAATTGCAAATAAGGTAAGCATTGGTGACATTTTGGATTAAAAAGAGATGAGAATAGCACTAATAGTAGGTGGTTGAACGTAGAAATTTAGTAGTTAGTGCATCTTAATACTTTTATGTATAACAATCCATTTATCATGGAGTTGGCAATATTTTCTTCACTTAGGATAGCTTTATTATTGTCATTAGTTGTTACTAGTATGATTGCATTAGGCACAATTGTTGACATTTGCATCAATCCTTCTATGTTTTGGTATACAAAAGCATGTCGAAGATAGTATGGCTGGTTGGCATTAGTCAACCTTGTATTTTACATTGTTTCATTTTCCCTTGGAATGGCTCTAGTTGCTTGAGTAGTCAATTCAAAAAGTTAATCTTCTCAATATAGGGGTGTCTATGGAGGCATTGTAGCAACTGCAAATTGAATTTCAAATCTTCTTGTTATGTTGAACGATAGGGAGCAAATGTGAATTCATATGAAAGGGTTACATGCAAACTAGCTACATGCTGCTAATCAAACGAATGTACAGGGAATGCACATCAATGTTGTGGAACAAAATAGTATGAATGAGAAGCTTTTCCAAATTAGCGATAAGATTAACTCATAGGGGGAGCTCTTCAATGGCTAGAAATTGTAGAGAATGGACAATAAAACATGGAATGATGGTGATATAAACAAGAGGAAGTTGTCAAATGTTGTGGAGAAAATGAGCATACTATCACATATGGAATATTAAAGGAGAATATATAAAGTTGCCACATCATGGAAATCAAAGGAGACTCGATGAGGAACTATTACATGCTGATGAGCTAAAGGAAGATTTATATTTTCAAATGGAAACAAATGGTAAAATTCTAGAGAAGGAGACAATTGGGAAATCATTGTTTGAGGAAATTTACAATAGCAACATATTTAAGGGGCTTGACATCATCCAAAAATAAATTTCAGATTATAGAGAGGCTCAACTACCATTAATGAGAAGTTTAAAAGGGGAAACATAAAATCAGCTTGCATTATATGTGCATAGTGGATTGGATAAACCCAGGTACATATATTCTATATTTCTGCTAATAATTTTACAATCTAACATAGAAAAAGTTGGCGAAAAATTCATAAAGTTGAGTCAGCCTCAACTAGTACAAGTTGGTAGAGGCTTAGATGATCCAAAAGTTGGTAAATTTCTACAACATCTTATACAAAATAATGACATTGAATGCCTCAAAAGTTGGCATCACAGAAAACATGTATTACAATCCAGAACTAAGGATAAAATATAATAAATCACAAATATGAACATGTGGATAAAAGTCAAAGGAGCCCAAATTCGTTAAATCTGGAAGATCTAAGAAATCAACAACAGGAAGGGAGTTCAATAAGCCAAAAGTAGACAAATATTATAAAATATCCTCAAAAAACAATGTTAAGGTTTATAGGAAACCAAAATTTAAAAATGGTGACATTTTTGTAGGTGATGAAAATATTACATTAACCTCAGTGCTCAAATATAGAAATTGTTCTTGGAAATTTTCTAAATGTTCAGTACATTTGTCCAACAAATGTAAATGTATTGCTGAGAAATTTGATTCATTTACTCAAGAAAAGAATAAAAAGCACAAAGGATGTTGTAGTTTGTCTATTTGTACCTTTAATAGAAGGGATACTCATTTTAAAGGCGATAAAGGATTCCCCTCTACAAGTAAAAGGATTGTGCTTTCTTGGTTGATAGAAGTGTGTGTTCTATGTTAAAATGAATTAGTAAAACATATGAATTGAAATTTTAATGTGATAATGTAGCATGGCTAGATTACAAGTGATAAGACTCTTTGAAAGTGATGTAGTACGATTCTTACAACATTGAACTTTTTATCTCATCCTAGCAACAAAATTCCCCAGCCCTTTTCAACTATTTGTTTCTAGTCAAGCAAGTCACTTATAACATGTCAAATTGAGGGCTTAATCACTAAGCCACTAAAACTAAGCCATATTTTCACCATTCTCTGAAACCTATCTTAGTCACAATATCTTTCCAAAAAGGAAATGGGAAGAAGATTAACTGAATTAATTAATGGCCAGATTTCATTAATTTTATTGAATTTACATCCATGGTCTGCCCCACCAAATGAAAAGATTAAAAAATGGAAGAGGGGCAAGTGTAAGTGTTGGGAAATTTTGTTGGATCTCACACCTAACATCTAAACCAAACAAGGTCCATAAAATTATGGGGCAGCGTGGGCCTTGGGGATTGCTTGCCAAGGAAGCTTCACTGAGAAAACAAAACCAACAAGGGCCAATGAAGTTATGCATACAAATTTATACTCACACATTTATGCTAGCTGAACATCTTCCTGTATTTATAGATTGCAATTATCTGCTAGAGTTTCTGCAGATTGTTGTTTATGACTCATGAGGATGAACTCAAAGAAAAGTACTCTTCTCATTTCTAAATAGTCTATATCTAAAGAAAATGATAATGAGAGAGAACTTTTTCCTTCGATTTCTGCTGAGTTGTATCTTAGTCAAGCGTTCCCCACCACGATTTTACTGGTTGAATTTTGAACAAACATGGATCATCTTTTTCTCTACATGTCTGAAGACATGGTGCTTCTTCTAGTGTTAATCTTAATTTAATGGTAGTTGCAGCTTGCAATGATGGGAAAACCATTTCTGGAAATTTGATTTGTCCATGTTGGCTCGGAAATGTTCAACACTCACACTGTCTGGAACTTCCAGGTGTCACATGTAATTTGGTTAAAAACTGTTTACAAATTTTTGTATCCTTGGGAGTGTATCACATATTTTTAATTTCATATAAGATGCTAACCGATAGCTATTTTTCCAGTTCTTAGGATTTGGTGCATTGTTGTACTTGTCCATAATGTTGCAGAAGCTAAAGGTATCAACATTTTCCAAAGGAAATTTAATAGAATGTAGATTGAGTGAAGCTTTCCTTAGAAATCATTTTTTGGTTGAGTTCCATTTATTGTAGTTAAAGCTTAAAAGTAAAAATTACCTCTTACCCCCATTTCTAATGGTTTACCTCATGCTAATTTTGTCTTATGTTTAGTTAATCACAATGTCTGCACCGTAAAGGTGTTAAACTCAGACTTCAAATTTAATATACAATCATTTTCTTGCAGAGAAAATGGGTCTATTGAATTTCTAGGAGATTTGCTCATTATCTTTTGTTGCTCATTATATAAATTTATGTAAATTCATCATGACAATTAAATCAAATGGATTCCAATGTTTTGTTAGATATCTCTGCTTACACTATAAGTTGGACATGGTCATAACTAGGACTCTAGAGTCCATGACATCATTCTCACTATGGAATTCATTTCCTTTTGTCTCTATCTCTCGCTTGGTGTCAATTATATGTGGAAATCTTGAACGCAATTGTTGATTGTATTCAATCCCCTTGGGAGTTTGCCTGCTACCTTTTTTATATCAGTATATCTATCTAGGTAGCTTAGCTAGCATTCAATCAACCTTGGAGATTTGATTATTTGGGTCCCCTATTTTCTCTTTCTTGGCCCACAATAGAGAAAGTAATCAACATCATGCAATCATTACAAACATGGAAGCTTCGATTTTCCACTCATTTACTTGCTTACTTTTTTTTTGTTATGGTCCTACCTCATACATCTACCATTAATGGTTAACTCCTAAGGTTGATTTTGTATCCTATTCTCATTGGATGAAATTGTTTCTTAGGATTTTTTGCTGACTAGAAGTATGGAGTACTATAATATCTCATGGTTAAAAGACATTGCAGGTTTTCGAACTACCGACCCACTATGTTTTCATAGACTGTGCATTGGAGTAGCAGGGAATGTCTGCTAAAGGATTTATGTCCCATGTGACAAATGCGTGTCCTAAAAAACCACGTTCCAACAATTGGTTCTTCATTTTTAGTTGGCCTTGTGTACAAGAAGACACATTACATTGCCAACCTGGGAGACTCACATTTTGTAATGGGAAGACTAATCTGGTCTACTGGATAAATAATTGTTGTGCAATTGTTAGCAAAACACAAATCTAGCATAGAGGATGTAAGAAAAGAGTTGTGGTCGTCAGATCCAAATGACTCCCAAATTGTAGTTCTCAGGCTTGACATGACATAACTCAGGTACAGCTATATTTCCTTTTGTGATTGTTATTTTGAGGTCTTAATCATTACACATTCCCTTGTTGAGAGTACAAATTTTATAGAACTCACAAATCTTACTAACACTTTTGCATTAGAAAAAACATGTGAAGTTCCTTTGTTGTCTCCTATGGTGGAATAACTCCCTGGAATTTGAAATTAGTCCACTGATAGGTAATTTCTATTGTTACTACTCTAAGAGAAGACCCATCAGTTATTTTGTCATGTATAATGTAATAGTTTTTGTTGTTGGTGCTATTATCATCATGTTGTAACATAAGAACAAACTGACTATGTTATTTTTCAAATATATTAAATGTCACTTTTGTCTGAGCTGAAGTTACTAATTACTTTCTAAACTTAGATTATTTGTGAGTATTTTAAGATCATATTCTTGTAGCTGATACAACTAAGTATATCACATATTCTTATTATATGTAGAGAACGAAAAGTTGTCGACCAATGGCTAGTTTTTGTTCTTCGAATATTGTCAATGCATTTTCATGATTGTTTAAGAAGTGCTATTTCTTATAAAAATTATGGTAGAAAATTTGATAAAATTGAGTTGGCCTCGACATGATTCTCTTTCATTCAACTTTAGTTATTTTATTCCTTTCAGTTTATCTTCTTTAGAGAAAATCATCTAAATTTAGGTTTGAAAATTCTATGCAGCTATATAACTTGTAAAACATCTTACTGGATCATCTTTGGTATGATGTTTTTCAAAAGAGACTGAAGTCATGTTATAGACAAAATTTATTCCACATATGTATTGAAATTAACAAATGGTTGAATTTTTCTTGTTTTCAAGTGATCAGCGATGACGGTGAAATGAATGCTATTAAGATTGCAATAAGTATGGAGGATAATAATATAAAATTACTAAGGTTGGACGGTTAATAGAAAGTTATTATTATCTATCTTATATCAACATCCCTTTATGTGTATGTTAATAGTTTACCAAGCCATCTTTTAGATATCCTTGTAGTAATTGTTATTTGAGACGATATGGTTGTGAGTAACCTACATATATTCAAAATTATGAAAGCAATGTGAATTAAATTAAAAGAAGATAGTAATTTTTAACCAGTAAAAGACCTAGTATTGGAAGTCATAAATCAATATTGATCAACAACAAACAACTGGAAAGCATAGTATTAAACAATCCCATTTGATCTTGAATTAGTAGCTCTATAGGAAGGAAGAAACGAATTTGTTACACACAGTGATTAGGCCCTCCAACAAATATGTTACAACATTAAAGTATATAATTATTTTTTTATGGAAAATGTGTTTAATAGTATATAGATATTTGTTCCCAAAGTGAGAGAAGCCATATACATCCACAAAATTACAAATTATGTGTCATGGAAGCATCATAAATTGCATGATCCTACTCTAGTATTGCCTTTCTAAATTTCTCAAAATAGCAAAATGGTTGAGAGCCTCACACTATTGCTACTATAGAGCCACCCAAAGAATATGTTCCTTAAACCATATGCATGGGATTGTACAACCTCTAAAGCAACATCCTAAAAATAAGATGAACATGCATGGAGTATAATCAGATAATAGGAATATAAGCACTCGTAACCAGAGTCTTGAGTAGATGTAGTCACCTTCTACTATTTGTGAGTCTCAAAATGTAAAAATACAACCTTGTTGGTAACAGAATTTTGCATGCTCTTTTCTACATTGACACTAATGTCATTAAGCAAATGGAATTTGGTGTTTGGGGGGAGGATGCTAACTTCTCTAGGATCATTGAATTTAAGATGGATTGCATATTACTCCACTAGGAGTACCTGGGTGTCGGACGTAGCATATTTTTCTTCATAAATGGGAGATTTTTTCTCATCATCCTTCCTTTCCTAGATGAGATTCTCATTATGATGATGTAATGGTGGGAAAAGGTCCATCCTACCATTAACTCATCAGATAAATAAAATTTTATTTGGGTAGGAATAAAGGGGAATGTGGAAGATTTGTTTCTTGGTGGACAACTTGATTGGCTAATTGATAAACTATTTGTATATGTTCTTACATAAATGAAGTCCCAAAATTCAAACCAATCCATTGCCTCAATCAAGAAAAAATATTTGCTCGTAAGGTCCTAAGATTGACAGGATATGATTCTGTTAGCAATGTTCTAAACCATTTCAGAATCCTCTTCAAAGTTCATATTTTTGGTACTTATATCAAGATATTATGCTATTTCCATCCTCATGGCATCACCTTTCGCTTAGTTGTTAGTGTTGGTGTTGAAGAAGTTCACAAGGATCCCTATGTTTTGTCGCCAGTCATTTGTAAAACCCCTTCCAGCTCCAACCAAGCCTGGATTACCTTTGGAGGTTTTGTTAAAGTTGTATTTGAATCCCCTTTCCTTTATCTTTAAGAGGAATCAAAGGGGAAACTCATTTAAATAATGAAAAACGTTTTTACATGATGTATGACTAAACCTTTTTTGTTTGCATCTGCATTTACCCATCTCTGGGTTGGCTCATTCAAATATTTCCCCAAATCTGCTCTGCAGTGGCATGCTTTTCCTCAAAATCATGTTATTCCTTGCTCTCCATAAAAAAATAAAAAATAATTGAAAATATAGTAATATGTACCATATCTTCTTTAATATTTCATCTTGCCAAAGTGGCTTAGTCTATGGTCTAAAAACTTTAGCAGGACCAACTTGAAGGTGTGGCTATTCCTTTCGTTCTGTAGAAACCAAAAGACAAAACATGGTGACTCTTGGTGACTCAGTGAGACATATACCATACCTGCTCTAATATTTCAACTTTCCAATGTGACTTAGTACATACCAAACCTAAAGGCATGGTTGTCCACATTTGTTTCTCAATGAGGTCCAAGATTCCTTTGTAGTAGAATAACTATAGAAGGATGGGATCTGATATCATTTTCTTCAATATTGCAACCACTACATCTAGAGGAACGAATTACTTCTCACTTTCCAATTTCTATGTAATTTTCCAAAAGTAAACAAATATTGATATGCAAAGGAAAATACAATTTTATACATGGGAAAATAAAACGACCAACAAACACTTAATACACATCAGAAATGAGAACTAGCTGAGCCATTTTATTAATGGAATGTAGAAAGTATAATAGTATGGAAAATGCACCTGGGGTTGCCTCAAGGGACAACTTGACAAAACCCAAGTGTCAAACAATAATCACAATGTTGTAAATATGACCGCTCCTCTAATCCTCTACATTGTCTCCTAGAAACTACATTGTTGGCTTGAAAGGAACTATAAGAAATCCCACCTCCAGTGCTCAAGAAATGATGAAACTTCAGCCCCATGCTCCTTGGCCAAAACCTATAAAAATCCATAAAGGTTTTCGCCTAAATACAACCTCCCAGATTTGGTCTCCTCTATGGCCTATGCCCTCAAAGATGCTCTAAGAATACATAATCCAAGGAATGGCCACTAAATCCTCCTCCAAGTTCTTAAAGTGAAGAAAACACCACTACAAATATTTCCTCTAACTGCCATGGTAAATGTCAACCTCAAAGATTGATACTCTACCCACCATGTGAGCTCCCAGTGCTTCCCTTGTGCTAACCCACGTAGTACGAAAGTCACACTCCAAAGGAATAAGCACAACCAGCTCTCAAACTCTCCAAACTACCGAAAATCCTCCCTAGCCTCCTCTGTAGAAAATATCACATCCAAACTCAACTACAAGACAACTTCAACAACTTCGCCTCCTCTTCACTGCATCCTCCAGTAATACACACCACCTGGAAGTGAATACCACTACTCGAAATGACAATGAGATCCTCCTCCTCAAGAAATGCAAAAAAACTTCCTAAGGTGGCACTTGAAGTCCCCTGAAGAAAGGGTGAGCTCTTTGCCTAAATAATGCATGCTAAATAATGAGTGACTTGGCCAAGAAGCTCAAGCAACCAAAGCGAAATCAATATACCAAAATGATGAATGAGGCGAGTAGATTTTCCTTCCTTATATAGATTTCATGGAGTACTTTTCCCTCTAATTCATCCTCCATCATGGGCCCTCACTTAACCACCATCATGCAAAAATTAACCACCTCCATGCAAATCAAACACGGGAGTGCATATTTCCTTAGGGAGGGTGACCCCCATGTGTAACTTAAATACAACAAAAATAACTTTTTGTAAGTCTAATCTCCTAATAAAATCTAATGGGGCCCACTAGTTCCAAAATTGGCCTCATTATACATAAATTGATCTTGTTCCAAAATGAGTTAGGAAGGGACATGGCAATCGTCCCCACCTAAAATTTGCTTGTCCCCAAGCAACTTCAATGTGGGATGTTCAAGAATGTGATCTCCTTCCCAAGTGGCATCCTCATCTGGTAAAATATTCCAATGTGCCAAATACTATGTGATGATCCTACTTCTGAGCTTCCTCTCCCTAGTCTCTAAGATGACCTCTAGCTCTAGGATCAATTGCCCTTCATCATCAAGTGGAGTGTTAGGACCTCATATTGTCTCTTTCTGACTATACATTTTGTTATAATGTCACCCTTTTCAACCCATATTTGAAAGTCCTTGTTAGTGTTTTGACTCAATTATTCCAAAGGTATGCAGTGATTCTTCTCATAACTATATGTTTAATTATTTAACATATAATCACGTTGTCTTCATAGTTAATATTTGAATTGATTAGTTTCTAAACAATTAAAGAATGATGTGCAGCCCGCGTTGCTGAAACTGCCTGGAGTTGGTGGGACTATTTTGCAGTTGCTGAAACAGCAAGAACGACCTGCAAATCTCGAAGTTGAAACAGTTGAGATTTTCGTTCCAAATTCGACAGCAACAGAGGAACCAGATCGATCACCGAGGAAGCTGTTACATTGGATGTAACGTCTGTAATATAAAGACAGTATTACTGTAACAACATTTTGTTGATAGGAAACTAATTTCCCTATTTTTGTATAATGGGTTGAAATAGAGTTTATAATGTAAATCTTTTGTAATAGATGTCTCTTCTATATAAAGAGGAGACATCTACATTAGAAGGCAAGAAAAATAGACTATAGGAAAGGCTCAGTTGAAGGAAGAGGACTAGAATTTTTTATTTTTTATTTTATTTATTTAATAGATGTCTCTTCTATATAAAGAGGAGACATCTACATTAGAAGGCAAGAAAAATAGACTATAGGAAAGGCTCAGTTGAAGGAAGAGGACTAGAATTTTTTATTTTTTATTTTATTTATTTATTTATTTTTTTTTATTTTTTTTTTCTGTAATATGACACACTGATGGATGAATAAAATTCTTGTTCTGAACATATTTTTCTAGTTCTCTTCTCCTGGGGAATATTGTGAGAAGGACAGGGCCCACCTTCATCACAAGATTCACCCATTATATTTCTACAGTGTGTCAAGTGTGATTTTTATTCATACCTTGTTAGCAAGTACTGTTTTCTGGATATTGTTTTACCTTTTCTAAAACTCTGTCCCTTTCTTAATCGATTGTTACATTAGTCAAAGTTATTTCATGAGTGTCTCACCGGTGATTAAGTTTACAGAGTGAAGTGGCGAGCTAGATAAATAGAGGCAGGTGCTGAAAGTTCCCGCTCTGGGGATAAGGTCCTGATTCTTTGCTACAGCATTGCCATTTTTTTCCCTTTGCAGATTTATTTCTGTTTGTTGAATTATTCCTTGAATGAAATTAAGCATTCCTTGATAGATATCTACAATAGAGTATATTTGTTGTAACACAGAGCGGAGCTTTAGTTGTTAAAGCGAGGTGTGATTTGTTTGTACTACAACTTTTAGTGCTTTTAGCATTGAGTACATATAGTACGTAGTTGCCTTTGGAATAATCAGACTTCCCTAGGTTGAAAATTTATGTAGCACTTTAATCAGCAATTAAAGTGACCAACATTTTGGCGCCATTGCCGGAGAAGGTGACCATAGATTTTAAGAGCATTAATGATTTTCTTTTAGATGTACAGGATGCATGAGAGGACGCAAGAAAACTAATCCTACAGGTGGCAAGGGCAAAGGCAGAGGAGGAAGGAAAAATTTCATTGACGACATTATTTCAAAAGCTGAAATGTCTTAGAGGATAAGCTCTCGGAGGCCACAGACTCAACACTCTCTCCAAACAAACTACGAAATAGAGGAAGTAGTGGGACCTGAAAGGGCCGAAGAGACAGTAGAACAAACTGAGGAGTCAGTGGAAGACATTGAAGAACCAATAGAAGATATTGATGTTGAGGAACCAATTCAGAATATTGAAAGCCCAACAGAAAGCGCTAAAGACTAGGCAAGTGTAACAGGGGAACAACCAATGGACAGAAACAATGAAGGACTCTTTGGTGGGGGACGGAGAGAAGGAAGAGGCGAGAATTATCTCTCCACCTTGGAATTCCCTATTGAGGATCTTCCCAGAGGGGAAACTCCTATGAAGAACATCCCACTCTAAGCCCTACCTAACTTTCATGGTTTATCATCTGAGGACCCTGATGAATTTCTGTTTGAGTTTGATATATTATGTAGAAGTTATGATTACCCTACTAATCCTCAAAAGTTAAAGTTATTTCCAGGAACATTAAAAGGAAATGCACTAAGATGGTTCATGAGCCTGGGAGGACATGTGATCACAACGTGCGAGCAGATGAAGGAGAAGTTTCTGGCCAAATATCAAGACTATTGTTGGACAAGAGAAAGAAAGGAGGAACTATTTAAGATGGTTAAGAAGGAGGACAAAAATATGGAGGATTTTGTGGAGAGATTACAATATAATTTGCAGAGATTCGATCACCCTAATATGAGTAAGGATATTCTTAAGAAAATACTCTTGAAAGGGGTACGGGATGACTGTTTAGACATGTTGAATATGCTTGGTAAAGGGGATATATCTAAGGAATCATATGATGAGATTGTCATCCTCTGTAAGAGATGTTCAAGAGGAGTAGCAAACAAACCAAAAAGCAGGGACAATACATATTCAAGAGTCTAAAAATCAGCCAGTGGGGGAGCAACAAGAGCTGAAATAGGTAATTTACTTGAAGAATTTAAAACTAAAATGTTAATCTCTTTTGCTTCACTAATTGATACCTTGCAAGTTAAAAAGAAGCAGGCAGAGGCAGAAGCTGCTTTGGCCATTTTCTACCCTAAATGTAGAGAAAAAGACCCACTGAGAGAATGTCCACTGGACAAGGTACCAATTTGCACCATTTGCGAGAAGGACCATGAGACTCAATAATGCCCTTCTTTACCAAAAATAAAAGCAGCATTGCAACCAACTGAAGAAGAAGTTGAAGCAGTCTATTTGCTGACACAAAGGAGGCAATGGCAACCACGAGGACAATGAACGAATTCTAATATGCCATTAAATTGTTGGAATAATTATCCTTCTTTTCAAGCAAATTACCCACCCTTCAATCAAATTCAATACCCACCCTTCAACCAAATTAACTTCCCACCCATGCAGCAAACAAACCCTCCCTTTATGGATTCTACAATGTGGAATCCGTGGTCTCTACAGCAATCTTATTTTAATCATTGGAACCCACGCTGGACAGCTCAGCAAATTCCATTTCCAAACCAATTCCCTCAGTATCAGCAATCTCTCTCTCTAACATCAAGTGCTCCACCAACTAACCAGACAATGAGACCCCAGCTACCTGTACAAGCAAACCCCAATCCTAATAATAATAATAACAAAGTTGTGCAAGTCTTGATATTCAGAACCAGTCTATTTTCCCTGTGCAATGTAATGACATTCATTTGCGGTCTGGGAGAATAGTCGAGCCTATTATTGATGATATTACTTATTCTGACTCAGATAAAGAAGATACAGAAAAAGATAAATCATTTAATAAGGGTGCTGAAACAGTTGAGCCACCCTCTAATAAAACTGTTGAAACAACAGAGCCACCATTCCCTCAGTGTTTAGCTCTCACTAAGACACCTAAGTCGCCTGCTTTTAACCTTCTAGGGGAATTGCAGAATCTGTATGTTAAAATTCCACTCTTGTAATCACTTAGAGATGTACCAATTTATGCTAGAACTGTTAGAGACATTTGCATCAAGAAACCTGGAAGAAAAGCTAAAGATCCCCTTACAGTTCATGTGATGGGTGATCTAGCTACTTTAATGACAGGAAAAGCTTCTCCTGTAAAATATGGGGATCCTAGTCATCCTACATTTACAGTACATGTTGGAAAAACTTTTGTTTCCAGAGTTCTGGTAGACTTAGGTGCTACCAAAAATATTATGACCCTTGAAACTGCACAGTTATTACAGCTGAAAATTTTAATTAGAGAGACACCAACTATCCTAGAGCTAGCTGATCATTCCACCATCAAACCAGAAGGGGTTATTGAAGACCTAATCATTTCAGTTGAATCTTGGAACTACCCAGCCAATTTTGTTGTATTGCAGACTGAAACAAAGTTGGGGGGGGCATCCACTGATTTTAGGGAAACCCTGGCTGGCTACAACAGATGCCTTCATCAGCTGTAGATCAGGCTCAATGACAATTTCTAATGGATGTGAAACTAAGCAGCTCACTCTCTACCCTCATGCTATACCTATGATTAACAATGATAATTATGTATGGTTAGACTATGAGGATGATGATACCCAACCCATTTTGACTATTGGACCAACCTTAACTTTTAAAGACACCACCGAGGATGAATGAATTAGTAACTTTATTTCTGAACCCTCCTCAGTTACCTCTAAAACATATGATCAATTAACTGCGATTTTGGAACCTGAATCACAGCAAAAACTTAAATCTGAAAATTTATCTCAAACATCAACTGATATCTCCTCTAAGAGTATAATAGTAGAAATTGAGCCTGGAAAAACATTGAATATAAACCCTAACTTGACAGATGCTGAAACACAACAGTTAATGAAGTTACTTCATGAAAATAAGGAAGCATTTGCATGGGAATACACAGACATGAAAGGCATCTCTCCTAAATTATGTACTCATCGTATCTATATAAGGGAGGGGTCTTGACCAATCTGTCAACCCCAGTGAGAATGAACCCCAATCTAAGGGAAATTGCTAAACAAGAACTTCAAAAACTGCTTAATGCAAGGTTCATATACCCTATATCTGACAGTGAATGGGTTTCTCCATTAGTTATATTAGCCAAGAATAATGGGAAATGGAGAGTGTGTGTGGATTATAGAGCTCTAAACAAAGCTACTCAAAAAGATCATTTCCCCTTACCATTTATTAATAAGGTGCTAGACAGTTTGTCAGGAAAGAGATTCTTTTCCTTTTCAGATGGTTTTAGTGGATATAACCAGATCAAGATTGCACCCCAAGACCAAGGCAAGACTACTTTTACTAGTCCATGGGGAACTTTTGCCTATAGAGTTCTTCCATTTGGACTATGTAATGCTCCAGCAACATTTCAACGAGTAGTGATAGGAATTTTTTCTGATATGCTTAATAACTCCTTGGAGATATTTATGGACAACTTTACTCCTTATGGTGCGACTTTTGAAGATGCATTACAAAACCTTGAGAAAGTGCTTAAACGTTGTATAGAAGCCCATCTTGCTTTAAGTACTGAAAAATGTCATATGATGATGAATGAAGGAATTGTATTGGGACACTTCATTTCATTCCTAGGGATTCAAGTTGATCCATCTAAAATACAGGTAATTCAGACTCTTCCTATCCCCAAAACACAAACTGATGTAAAAATTGTTTTAGGACATGCTAGATATTACAAAAGATTTATCAAAGATTTTTCTAAAATAGCTTCTCCTTTGTTTGTGTTACTTACGAAAAATGTTGAATTCAAGTGGACTGATGATTGCCAAAAAGCATTTGATAAACTTAAGCATCAGTTGTCTACAACTCCTATTCTAAGGGGACCTGACTAGGCATTTCCATTTCATATATCCTCTAACGCTTCAAACACTGCAATTGGAGCTGTCTTGGGTCAAGAAGAAAACAATCTTCCTTATGCTATTTATTTTATTAGTAAGAATATGACCCCTGCTGAACTTAATTACACAGTTACCGAAAAGGAATTTTTAGCAGTCATTTATGCTATTAATAAGTTTTGACATTATATTACTGGTTACCCTACTTTTGTTCATACTGATCACTCAGCCATTAAGTATTTAATGAATAAATCTGTTACAAATGCCCGAGTTACCAGATGTTTATTATTACTACAAGAATTTGATATTACAATTGTAGATAGACAGGTAAAGAAAATGTAGTTGCTGACTTCCTTTCTCAGATAAAAACTGATGATAATAATCTAGTGGATGATTCCTTTCCTGATGAATATTTATTTGCAGTATCCGCTCACTCACCTTGGTATGCAGACATTGCCAATTATTTAGTTGCAGGGAAGCTACCATCACACCTGTCGCATAGAGAAAAAGGAAAAATTATTCAACAAAGTGCTCGGTACATCTGGATAAGTGGGTGTATTTTTCACACTGGACTTGACAAGGAAATTCAGAGATGCATTAGAGAAGATGAGGTTTATGATATATTGAAGGCTTGTAATGATGGCCCTTGTGGAGGGCATTTCGCTGATAAGAGAACAACACATAAAGTTCTCAGAATGGGTTATTATTGGCCCTCACTTTTCAAGGATGCAAAGAAATATGTTAGGGCCTGTAATAGCTGTCAGAGAATGGGCCAACCTAATCATAGAGATGAAATGCCACTGAACCCCTAGGTAATACTTGAACCTTTTGAAAGATGGGCTCTAGACTTTATAGGACCCATCAATCCTCCATCCAATCAAAGAGTTTACATATTGGTTTGTATAGATTATATGACTAAATGGGTAGAAGCTAAGGCACTCATTAGAGCTAATGAAGAATCTGTTTTAACTTTTCTATTTGAAGAAATATTTGTTAGGTTTGGAGTGCCTAGAGAACTAGTCACAGATGGAGGACCTCCTTTCAACTCCCATGGCTTTAAAGATACACTTCAAAAATATCATATTAATCATAAAATGACTACACCTTATCACCCCTAAGCCAATGGGCAGGTGGAAAGCACAAATAAAGTCATAGAAGCCATTTAAAAAAAAAACAGTAGTTTTAAGGATTATAGATCCAGAAAAGGAATTTGTTGTCTTTATATATGCGTGTTAGGAAGGGGTAGGAGGTGCGTTGATGCAAGAAGGCCAAGTGGTAGCCTATGAGTCTCAGAAATTGAAGGAGCATGTGCAAAGGTACTTTGATTATGACTTAGAGTTAATAGCCATAATCCACACTTTAAATGTATGGTGGCACTACTTATTAGGAAAGAAATTTATTTTGATGGCTGATAATAGTAGCTTGACTAGTTTCTTTAAACAACCCACCCTTAATGTTAGGAAAGCATGATGTACTGCCCTTTTAAGTGAATTTAACTTTGATATAAAGCACTTGAAAGGTAAAGAAAATCGGTTGGTAGCTGCCCTAATAAGAAATCGAACTGTATTTATGAAATTTCATTTAGTCAAATAAAATTGGATTTTACAAATTGGATTAAAGATGCAGCCCAAAGAGAGCCAAAATATCAATTTTTATGGGAGAAAACGAAGCAACAAGACAACATTTAAAAACAATTAGGATATGACATTAATAAGGATCATTTTTTGATTTCTAGGAACCCATTTTATGTTCCCAACCAACAAGCTATTAAGCATATGATTTTAGATGAATATCACGAGAGCCCCTATGTTTCCCACCCTAGTTACCAAAAATTAATTACTCATTTAAGGAAGGATTATTTTTGGCATGTAATGAAGAGGAAAGTGGCAGAATACCTAGAAAAATGTCTAGAGTGCCAAAAGGTAAAGATTGAACATCAACATCCAACATGTTTACTTCACCTGTTACCCATTTCTTAATGGAAGTGGGAAATGATCACTCTAGATTTTATTACAGGTCTACCCAAGTCAAAAAGGAAAAAAGACTCCAAATGGTTGTGGTAGATAAATTAAGTAAATCAACATATTATTTTCCTATACATTCAACCTACAAAGTTGTTAAAATTGTTAACATATTTATGACAATTTTTTTTGTTGACATGGTCTACCTAAGGTAGTAATCTCTTATATAAATGTGAAACTTACATAAGCCTTTTGGAAGGCTCTCTTTACTGGACTATGCACTCAAGTACAGTTCAGTTACGCCGACCATCTACAGATAGATGGGAAAATAGAATGAGTGAATCAAGTGATGGAGGATATGTTAAGGATGTACACCATGCAACAACTAACCTAAAGTGGGAAGATTATTTGCATCTAGTGGAATTTGCATACAATAATAGCTATCATGCTTCCTTAAGGATGATCCCATTCAAAGTATTGTATGGGAAAAGGTGTAGGGTGACTATTAATTGGAATAATCCTAAAGATAAACTAATATTGGAAAAAGATATGCTAAAAGAAATGAAACACGTTGTGAAGAAGGTACAGATAAATTTGAAGGTTGCTTAAGATCGACAGAAAACTTAAGTAGACAAAATATGAAGCTATAGGGAATTTTAGGTGGGATATCAAGTTTATGTAAGGGTCAAACCAAAAAAGATCACCTTGAGGTGGGGGAGTTGTGCAAAACTGGCTCCCCAATTCTATGGCCCTTTCTAAATACTTGATCGAATTGGATATGTAGCCTATTAATTGGCTTTGCCTAGTCATATACATATCATAACATATTTTATGTCTCTTTGTTAAAGAAGTACATATATGATCCTAAGCACATTATTAATTGACAGGATGTACATGTAAACAATAAAGTTGAAATGATTTTACATATGTGTTTCTTAATTAATGATTGATCGAAAACTAACAATAACTATGATGATTGTGGATGTAGGTCAATCCGGACATAGATTTCTTGGTCGATCCTCTATGTATTCTTGATTGGAGAGAAATTATTCTATGGAAGCGAGCTATCACACAGCTTAAATTGTAGTGGAAGTAGTTCAACCCAGAAGAGGCTACCTAGGAGGATGAGAATTGTATGCATGAGGCATATCCCAACCTGTTGTATTGGGCTAGGAGAAAACACTGAGGACATTGTTTCACTCGAGTGGGGAGATGTAATAACCCTTAATGAATTGTAAATATTCTAATTTACTTAAGTTAAAGTTACTTAGTAGACTGTGGGCCATGTTGAAGGCCTTATATGAATAAGTGACAAACATAAATGTTTATTTTTCTAAATTTCATTAATAAATATTGTATATGGTCAACCATGAAAATTACAGTGGAAAAATATGTTAAATGAGAGTTTCACGTACCAGATAATTAGAAGACAATTATTCCTCTCCCTAAGAGATAAATTATTTTAGTTAGGGAAAAGAGTGCAAAGAAGGTGAGAGGAGAAAAATCCTAGGTAACCTTGTGAACATGGAGCCTAGTTGGAGGGGGCCTAAGAGAGGAAAATGAAAGTTGTTTAGCTTGTTGCCCTCAGGATAGGACATTGTCGAGGGAGGTAGGACACTTCCAGAAAGAAATTCTTGAGTTGTTTGGCCACTGGAATTCCAAACTAAACCCTTTGTGCTTAGTGATACCCTATGCTAGACCTAGTGTGGTAAGAGAATCCCTAGGAGGACCTGGTAAGGTCTCTTTAAAAAAAAAAAAAAACTAGAAATGAAACTGGCTCGTGGGGAAAATCTAGAATTATTTTTCCCCATGTGATTTTCATGGCAACCTAAACTAGTTAAACATATAGTTTCTATGTGTACGCTTTTTCTTTCCAGATGTGAAATTGTTTCTCTAAATTGTTGTATGTAAACCTTTTCTAGTGAAAATGTATTATTGTGAATAAATGTAAAATTGTATGGTAGAATATCTATCCTTGACTATGACTCAGGTTAGTCTCCAGGCCAAGACGGGCAACTACCAACAGCCTAGAGACAGTCCTAAGCTCGAAATGAGTATCTGGAGAGGGCAAGAAAGTCCTGTAAACATGCCTCACCTAGTAATTCCAAACCAAGCAACAAGATTTGAAATACTAATTCAAAAACCCCAAAGACTGTTATATATATATATATATATCTATATATATATATATATATATATATATATATATATATATATATATATATATATAGATATCTATATATATATATATATATATATATATATATATATATATATATATATATATATATATATATATATATATATATATATATATAGTGTGTAAAGAGTCACTGTCCATATTGTTCCCACAGAAAAAGAAAGGTACATGAGAAGCTTCAGTAGAAAGACGATATTAGGTAACTATACATTGCAAGAAAGAATTAAAAGAATCATGCACATTATCTAAAGTATAATCAAAGTCTAAATAACTAGGTGTAACAAAAACAACAAACCAACAAACAATATTATCGAAATAACCCATAAGCAATGGGGTTTATAAAACTCAAGTAAAAAATAATGCCAAATTTCCTGTAAGGGTTTAATAATAACAACTATTATGTATACATTATAAATTAAAAGTTCTGAATTGTCTTGTGACATGCACAGTGAAAAAATTACAAGTTGTAAGTTCAATTCTAAGTCCTAATAATAAAACACATAATCTTGCTCATAAACCTGAAATTACACAGGGCGAGATGTGTAAATATCAAGACCGTAATGACCTCTACCATATGCATAAGATAATATGGTAGCTACATATAAAAGGGTTTCATTGAAAGGTGATAAAACCCCTGTGACCCCTCGATGAATCCTTGGAGGAAAAATGGAAAATCTAAGTTAGTGAGAACCTGGAATAGTGGAAGAATTCAAGCTCCAATAAGTTGAGATGCACCACTGTAATTCCAACAAATGAATATTGTGCAATGGGTAAAACCCTAACTTGTGAACCATTTGAAAAAAAAAACAAAAAACATTAAACCTTGTATGTTTAGGAAGCTAAGAAAATTGAAGCTTTAAAGGAAAGGTGATAGGGGGAAATGATTATGTATACATGTAATTGTAAGCAGGACATTGTTAAAAATGGGTGGCAACCTAAAATAGGAAGCAAACATTAGGAGTTGTTCAAGGAATACAAAGAAAAGAAATAAACCCTAGAAGCATTTTAGCGAAAAGGGAAAACTTGACATTCCAAATACCTGTGCAACAACATATTTGTACCCTCAAACCCTGAAGAAGGTTACTGTTGAAGCAATATAACTTGGTCTCCGAAGAGATACACTAGAAGAACCATAATTCCTTGACTCATAACGACGAAACCTAAGAGGAAATTTACCACTGAGTGTGGGAAAAACCTCAAAAAAGAGAGGAAAATATTTGTTAAAAAAACGTTATCTAGTTTATTATATACCTACATATTTGTTGCAAATCCATCAGCAATGTAAGAATAACATAGAACATCCGAATTAGGGTTAGTTGCAAATTGAAGAGCTCGACCAAAAGGCTAGGAGGCACAAATGGGAGTGGCAAGTGATGGAGGGACTAGGTAGTTGCCATAATGGTACTCCCAAATTATATCCGTCAGATTAAAACCCTAAACTCATCATCGTTGATTGGATGCCAGCTCACGGAATGAAGTCTAAAAATAATTGAGTTTAGAACCATCGAAAAACATTAATTCGAAAATCAATACAAACAATCCTAGGTTTTTTAATATGGCCACCTGAAATCCCCTAGTGCTGTAAGGGGACGGGTTTATAGTTACTAAAAAATTGTAAATGGCATGAAAAAGGCTAAGAATGCGACATATAAATAGTTCAACAACATATAAATTTAAAGGCCTTAGTACAAAATAATGTTTCATACCGAGACCCTAATGGGTTTAGAACACGAATCAAAATTTATGCATTGAACATGTACATGTGGGGACTGTGTTTATATAATAATAATAATAATTTTCTTTTGTAAGTCAGAAATGTTCTATTAATTCATAAGAAGATTAGATCGTGATAGGCTTATCTACGAGTGTGCTACGACCTCACTCCTAATGGATTTTTTTTCCAACATAAAAACAAAATAAAATTGATATTAACTAAACAAAAATAGAAGACCATATGTCAATGGCCCAATAGGCCCAAAATTGAGCAAAAAAAAATACATCCAACACAGTTCATTACACATGTGCATTGTTGGGAGATTTGGAACCATTATCATCCTCTCTAGGGCGATGAAAATCATCATGAACATGTGATTCTATATGGGCCATACGCCCCTCAAAACCATCCATCTGGCCTTGCAGTCTCTTCTAGTTGCACTGGAGGAAGTCTTGATGGTCTAGAATGTGCCATTGATTGTGTTGTAAATCAATGAGAAAGATTATTACTTCATTCTAGTCATTGTGGTGGTCTTGGCCATGTTCGTCTACCGTTACTTGCACTAGACCAATTTGGGTTTTGATGGAACCAAAAAGGGGGGCAGGTAAATCAATTCTCTCAAGCAAGCTGACAAGAGGATGCTCCAGCTCACCTTCATCAACCAGTGGACGCCCTTGTAGGGTTAACCTTGGAATCATAGGCAACCACCCCACCGAGGACAACCTCTATGCCTCTACATGACATACCTTCACCACTGATGATGCAAACACCCAACAATGAACCCCCTCATTGCAAAAAATGCAACCCTTTGTCCCCACCCACACACAGGCTTAGAATCAAGAGGGTAAACAAGTGTGTCTCCACAATACCCACGACAATACCACACTGAGCAACAGGGATTGAAAAAGGAAACCAACGGAAAAATATTGCACTCGTCACCCTTCTGGATGAGCACCTCAAAATTGAGGGATAGAACAACAAAGAAACTCCCACACAAGGTTCCTTCCAAACCTTAACTTCAAAACCTCTCTTGTAATATGGCCCGCTTGTTGAGCCTTGGCTCTAGGCAACCACCATCGATGCCCACTTTTAGCACGTTGTCGAGTAAAGGGAGCCACAACAACCCCCAAATGAGACACACCATAAAAGGGAAGAACCTACATATCAGGACTCCTCACACCAAGAATATAAAGTGATTCCAAACCAACTTAAACAACTTGTTTGACATGCACACATAGTAACCCAAGAAAAAACAACTATCGACCAAGTAGAGAACAAGGTTACCTATGTCAATTCGATAATTTCCCACCCCAAATTACTTGTTGTGCTTTGCACTACTAAGTGATGGAATTTCTTGCTTGAATCACCTACACCCCAAACCCATCTCACAGAGAAATTAGAATCCTAGACGCATGGCAAGCTCGAGTCCCAAATCCTCACTTGATAAATTAGGTACAACCACAGTACACCATCCTTCCAATGTTGAAACGCTAATGAGGTTACACACCAACCAAGGTATAGGTTTGGTGCCTCAAAGAGGGCACCCCTACATCTAGCGCAAACATATATTCTTACAGAGCGATTTTTCATTTCCCAAAGTCTGAGAATAATCACCATAAGCACAACCACCAGAATTAAGACCCGGCTTGCCTCGAGAATGTAATGCCTTGAGCCTTGAGGCCCTTTTCTCAACACATTTTTCCCAGCGTTAGGAAACGACATCCAAGCTGACTCACCTGTTTATCCAACAACTTGTTATCCTTACATATATCTGCCCTAGATATGTCATTCACGTGGGGAATTTTCGCTACATATTTTTTACCTGTGTCACGTCAGGGGTAATGGTTACTTTATGTTGTAAGAATGAATCAAATTTAGTACGTTAATTTTTATTATTATTTAAAATAGTAATAAAAAAAATAAATATTTAATTTTGTCTATTTAGGCGTGTTTATTTAGGAATATTTACATCCATAGGTGTGTTTATTTAGGGATATGGTTTCCATAATTTTAATTTAATTATTAATAAGTGGATGGTAGGGATTTAACTTCTTTGGAATAGTATAGAATATTTTTAATGGTATATATAAACAAAAAATTGACATTTATCTCCAAAGCAGTTATGCCAATTTTAGTTTTTTAATTTAATTGATTAATTAGAAAAAATATCATATGAAGTGAGTTATGGTGAATTGTGGTATTTTGGCAGTGTGGTATTAATAACCATTTTGTTGACCCATAGCATTGAACAAAACCTATTTACATATTAAGAATCTTGATGGTAAAATGAGACTAAATCTCCATGGCTAAAAACCTTATATACATACTATATATATTATATATATATATATAATATATTATATAAATATAGTAATAATTTAAAAATAAATAATAAATTAATTAGTTTTTAATGTTTTTAATTTTTATTTTAGCAATGTGAGATGTATCATGAAGTAAGTGAAGTAAGTGTTTTGATGCTTACTATAGATTCATGTCTATCGATATTTATCAATCATTTAATTTATATTGTTGTGCTAGTTATGTTTTTTAATCTTCACAATGTGAAATGTATCATAACATAAGTGATTAGATGTATATTGAGGTTTACCAACCATTTAATGTACATGATTGTGCTAAGTTATATTGAAATGGAAAAATTAGATAATTACTTTTAAAATAAATATCATCCCTCTATCTATGACTCCTAGAACTAGCATAACCATACAAATTAAATGGATGGTAAATATATAGATGTAATCAATCATAATAAACATCAAAACATGTGTTTCATCATGCATCTCAAGTTGTTAAAATAAAAAATACCATAAGAATTAAATGAATTATAACTTTATTTATTATTATTATTAATGATGATAAAAAGAATTAATATATAAGACAAAGAAATTTGAAGAGCAACCATGATATACAAATCACACACAAAATAATTTGTATATTATGATTCCAAATCGAATTAAATCCTACATATATAGTGCTTATGAGATCCAACAGATTCCAAACAAGGAGATTTCTTGTTGAGAAAATATCTCAACCACCTAAACAACCAACAAACCAAATCTATCTACTTACTATTGTAAGCGTTATTTCCAAGTCCCCCCTTTTAACTCTTACATTATTATATAATTACAAATTACATATAAATCACATTTGTCTGATATAGTCTTCATCAACAATTACATTTACTTTGGAATCTTGTAGACACCGCTCTTTCTTCACCACTACTCGAGCTATCACTTGACCTCCATTTAAAACATATCTTCCTTTTACCATCATTAACGAACTTGTATGATCAACAATATTGTCAAACTCAACTCATCGGGGCTTCTGTGATAAGAGTTGTCAAGTAATGAACCACTATATGAACCAACCACCATTTGTCGAATGTTCCGCTTTTGGCGAGTTGTCAAGTAATGACCCACTATATGAACCAACCACCATTTGTCGGATATTTCACTTTCGGTTGTCTATTAATTGCTAGGAAGACGATATGGATATTGAATGTGTTCAAAAGTTGATCACACAACTTGACCTTAAACATAAGAATAGATGGTCCTATAATTGGGGCTTACATCTTAAGAACCACCAATCCTTTTCACAAACAACAATAACTTCTCTCGCACGCATGGATCTCATAATATAACATGTAACCATTTTTCAGGGGTTTCTAAGAGCCAAGAACAACAAACCGTAACAATATGTAAACATAATTAAATTGATGAAATGTTCAGAGTTTTCTGAGTGCCAAGAACCATCAATTTAGATTGTGTTATATTGTACATAAAATAAATATACCTCTTATATAATACTAAAACTTCTAATCGACATGAAGAGTATGACTACACACTTCCTTTTATAAAGAAGTCATTTACCAAAGTCCCCAACTATGTACTCCAAACCAAACATAGTGGTCATGCGATTGAGTGTACCCAACACTAATGAAGTCAACACTTTTACTCTACCTCAATGGAGGAGAATTTGAGGAAGATGATTTTTTATTAACATACTAGGAGGCATACTCCGCATTTGAACCAATCAATGAAGTGCACATCCCAACCAGTCTCTTGGGAGGGATCTCATCATCTAAACCCAATGAGGTGATGGTGCAGACCAGTCCTCCCATACACAGCCCGAGGTGGGGTTCTCAATAAAGATTGAAGACCAATCACCGTCATTACTACTACTTTCACCCTTAACTAGGAGTGCTTTAACTAGGAACAAAGCTCAGCTAATCGATTCACATTTATGCCCATATTAGCATACTTTACCATACCAAGCATGTGTGGAACAAATTATTAATTTTTTCCACGACTACATATGAGAGAAACTTGGTTATGATTTGAGTGTTCTGATTAGGGCCTTTCTTACATCGACTCTCTCCTCCTCTCATGGCCCGTCTTCTTCAAACACATTGGTCCATGTTAATCCACTATGTTGCAGTTCCGACTAATAAGAAAGGGCTTGCCTCCTCGTCAGCGCAAAGACTCTCTCTTGTCAATGGATCTCAAGAGTTGAACACAAACAAGCCTTTTGAGTTATAGCAATTTTATACAAGTGTAAGGGAATCGCCCACAATATGCTCTGGTCATTAACCAAACAAAAGATGGATAGCATAGGGGCACCACGAATTACAAAATCAAGGAGTTCTTGAGAAACTAGTTTAGTATCAATAATCCACACACATTGTTATTAGTTCCTGCCTCCGGCATAGCAGGGACTATAGCATTCGATTGAGCATTGAATTCATATTAGTTGTCGTTGACCGCGTTGTTCACAAAAATTTAAGCTAAGGTTTGGGCATTTCAATTTCGCACAATGAAATTTTAACCAAACTTTTCACTTACACCTCTTATTGGAAACCTCACTTTTTTTGAGGCACATTACGATGGACATGGTTATTTTATCCAAAGTTTATTTGTTTTGTTGCTCAAAGTTTTCTTTTCATGCATGTTTAGGGTCCCTGTTTTCCTTTCATGCATGTTCTCCATGCCCTCCATGTAGCGCCCTGCATGCAGCTAGTGCCAGATGTCTAATGGTTGTGAACAGGCGTCCATGTTTGTCCACAAATCCTTCCTCTGGAGTAGATCAGCAGAGTAGAGAGTGATTTTCAGTTTGGAGCTAGTTTCAGGAGCATAGCAAAGAGTGTGAGGAGCAAAGTAGGGAGTGAGTTTCGAGGGAGCTTCAGTTTCAGCCAAGGAAGAGAGGAGGAGTTTCAGTCAAGGAGGGGTTTGCCAATGAGGGTTGAGGTAATTTCTACTCGTTTACCACTAGTTTTGTGCATGTGGAGGTAATTTCTGCTCGTTTACCTGTTTTTTTGTGCATAAATTATTAGCCGAGGCAAAATCCTGTCACTATAGTGGCTATACTTCTAGCTTACTGGCTGGCAGTTGTTGCCATGCCCATTTTCCATTTACGGCTATCCTGTCACTGTACTGGCTATAGTGTAACCCTAAATTCCCTTTATAACACCTACCTATTAAATCCAACAACTTATACAGACATAGCTACATAGATACATACATATGAACAAACACTGGAACTCAGTTTATCACCTTCTTACTAAATCCAAACATCTTTTTATATCTCGTTGCATATATATATATGTGTGTGTGTGTGTGTGTGTGTGCGTGCGTGTGTATTTAACGAGATCTTACCTCTCTAGCCATCACATCTGGCACATGTCTCCAAAACTGTATCTAAACAGGCCTTAACCTGTGAAGAATTTATATGCAAAAAAGCTTATCCCCAGAAACGGTTTAGCCAACAATGTTTGACCACAATGTAAAATGGAAGGAAACGTGGGTGCCAAAGAAATGGGTTGGGTTTCTCTATTAAACCGGGGAGAGAACGATCAACACCATAAAAACTGGATCTCTATTCAGCATAAAACCCTGCGAACTTCGTGGACCAGTAAAATACCCATCTGCGGTAACCCGTTCAATTCAAGAGAACTCTATTTGGGCTTTCACAGTAGCTTAATGGGTGTCAAAATATGTAAACACATCCAGTAAAATGCCAGCCTGGGGTGTTATTTCTGACCGCGGGCATATAACGGTATATGGATATCTATCCGGCCCGAAAGTAGAGTCCCGATCAATGTAGATCCCGTGGAGGATGCCTCAAGTTGTCAGCCCTTGAAGTAAGTCCGCCCAGTCCACCTACTCCTACTACAAAAACACATTGAACAACTCGCATAATGATTAGGTAGAATTTCTCTTTCTTGCCCTGTATCTATCTGTAAGGAAGGTGTCGTCATACCATAATAGAAAATACCTCAAAGACACTTGCCTAGGGTTTACGAAAAAGAACTGCATTACCTACCTCTACTTACTGATTTACTGAACCATACATCCAAGCTAAAAAAGAAATAGAAATAGGTCTTACATCAATCAAGCAAAGTCTGAGAATGAAATGGGTTTGAAGTGCGAGAATGACTCCTTGATTGATAAGGTAAGTCTGGGAATGACTCCTTGATTTCTTAAGTTACTGAGGCTGGAAGCTTATAGCCCTTCCAGGCTTGTTGGATAAAATCCAGATCATGTTAAATTTATTCCCAGTTAAGTTAAGTTAAGTCAAATATGCATTATCACAGGATACCCACCTGACAAGAAACTCTGTTGGAACTACAACGTCTATACTTTTAGAAAGTACTAATATCCTGGTATAAATATATAGATATGAGCTTCTTTCTTTGTCTTGTTGCATTATAAGTGGCCAAACAACCCAAACTTGCAGCATTCTCAACCATTTTTTCATAGTAACTCCTCCTTGATGCCAATACAGTGGCCAAACAACCGAAAATTGCAACACTATCAATCATTTCTCAACCGTTTTTTCATAGTAACTCCTCCATTTTTCTGTAGCAAACAATCCAAATTTGCAACATTCTCAATAGTTTTTGCATAGTTATTACTCCTACACTTTTTTGTAGAATACAAAATCCTCAATCATTTTTGCATAGTAACTCCTGCATTTTTCTGTTGCAGGCGATAGCAAAGAAGCCATAAATTCTTAGGCACAGACATCTTTCACCATAACATACCAGGTGGTAAGGAAGTAAACACCAAGGTAATGGCGTAGACGCTTTAATCCTCTGTAGGTGGATGACATGCAATGCGTGTGTTAATACATAAAGTTGCACGTGTGGGTTGATGACATGCAATAAGTGTGTTAATACATAAAGTTGTACGAATAAGTGGCATAGACTTTTTTGATGCATTGTTGTATGATTGTTGTTCTGTATAGGTGTATCCCTTCTTGTATCATACAACACGTGTTGTTTTGACCTCATTTTGCATTTATCTCATACTAGAAATTGGTTTAGGTGGGCGGTGCATGTGAAGAGAACGTGTCATGTTATATGATTGTATAGCAAGATCTTTAGAAAATTATAATTTGTGCGTTGGTATCATATGTGGGATGCCCGGCTAATAAATTACCCGTTCTTTAAAATGTTACAAAATTAAAGTTTTATTGATTTATTTTATTATGTAAATTATTCGTTTTATATTGAATATAAATGTATTGATTTGTTTTAATATGTAAATTATTTGTTTTATATATGTGAAGCTGGAGAACTGTTGGTGAGTTGTGGCCGAGCTCCGTTGTTTATGTACAGGCTAGGATTTCAGAATTTAAACTCAAGTGGGAAGTTTCTGATGAATTTCTATTGTATAGAAAGCCATTATTGGATCATTGGCTTGGAGGGTTCCACGACCAAACTCTGTAATATTATGTTCCAGAGAAGAACTCTGTCTTTAAAGATGAATGCTCACGAATATTGCAAAAGAATCTCAGTTTTTTGCAATAAAATTACAGGTATGCCAAGGGAACTGAGATGCCCAAGACTCATCAATCTAATCCTGACTGAAAGTGTAAAATTGGAACATGTTAAAATTACTGCCAAAGTCAGGTGGGTATCCTGTAACAATGCATATTTGGCTTAACTTAACTTAACAGGGAATAAATTTAACATGATCTGGATTTTATCCAATAAGCCTGGAAGGGCTATAAGCTTCCAGCCTCAGTAACTTAAGAAATCAAGGAGTGATTCTCAGACTTACCTTATCAATCAAGGAGTCATTCTCGCACTTCAGACCCATTTCATTCTCGGACTTTGCAAGACCTATTTCTATTTCTTTTTGAGCTTGGATGTATGGTTCAATAAATCAGTAAGTAGAGGTAGGTAATGCAATTCTTTTCTGCAAACCCTAGGCTAGGGTCTTTGAGCTTCTTTCTTTGTCTTGTTGCATTATAAGTGGCCAAACAACCAAAACCTGCAACATTCTCAACCATTTTTTCATAGTAACTCCTCCTTGATGCCAATACAGTGGCCAAAAAACCGAAACTTGCAACACTATCAATCGTTTCTCAACCGTTTTTTCACAGTAACTCCTCCATTTTTCTGTAGCAAACAATCCAAACTTGCAACATTCTCAATAGTTTTTGCATAGTTATTATTCCTGCATTTTTTTGTAGAATACAACATCCTCAATCATTTTTGCATAGTAACTCCTGCATTTTTCTGTTGCAGGCGATAGCAAAGAAGCCATAAATTCTTAGGCACAGACACCTTTCACCATAACATACCAGGTGGTAAGGAAGCAAACACTAAGGCAATGGTGTGGACACTTTAACCATCTATAGGTGGATGAGATGCAATGAGTGTGTTAATACATAAAGTTGTACGTGTGGGTTGATGACATGTAATAAGTGTGTTAATACATAAAGTTGTACGAATAAGTGGCAGAGAATTTTTTGATGCATTGTTATATGATTGTTGTTCTGTACAGGTGTATCCCTTCTTGTATCATACAAAACGTGTTGTTTGACCTCATTTTGCATTTCTCTCATACCAGAAATCAGTTTAGGTGGGCGGTGCATGTGAAGAGAACGTGTCATGTTATATGATTGTCTGGCAAGAGCTTTAGAAAATTATAACTTGTGCATCGGTGTCATATATGGGATGCCCGACTAATAAATTACTCGTTCTTTAAAATGTTACAAAAGTAAAGTCTTATTGATTTATTTTAATATGTAAATTATTTGTTTTATATTGAATATAAATGTATTGATTTGTTTTAATATGTAAATTATTTGTTTTATATATGTGAAGCTGGAGAATCGTCGGTGAGTTGCGGCCAAGCTCCGCCGTTTATGTACAGGCTAGGATTTCAGAATTTGAACTCAAGTGGGAAGTTTTAGATGAATTTCTATGGCATAGAAAGCCATTATTGGATCATTGGCTTGGAGGGCTCCGCAACCGAACTCTGTAATATTATGTTCCAGAGAAGAACTTTGTCTTTAAAGATGAATGCTCATGAATATTGCAAAAGAATCTCAGTTTTTTGCAATAAAATTATAGGTATGACAAGGGAATTGAGATGCCCAAGACTCATTAGTCTAATCCTGACTGAAAGTGTAAACTTGGAACATGTTAAAATCACTGCCAAAGTCAAGTGGGTATCCTGTAACTATAGAAATTTTGAATAATATAACATTTATTCATAGAGATTATCCTGATTATACATTATTTGCAGAATGCATGCATAATACATAACCTCCTCTACCATTGATCATCAATTTGTGGAATTAAAAAAAAACAATCGCATGCGCACATTGAAATATCAATCACACATATCAACACAATATGTAATGGGGAAAGCATACAGCTGAAAACCCACAACTATCTGTATATTATAATGATAGAGAACATGTAACAATACATAGTACAATACTCCTCACAAGTACTCAGTACTATCTCCACACGCTACACACAAACTAGCTTAGATTTGAACAAGTCATGGGTTCAAATCTCCTCCACTATTTGCCTGCCTCTACTGCGCAATCCAAGTTGAGAATAGATCAGATCCAAGTTCGAATTCCCTTGGCTTGTACTGTGCAGTCCTCATTGGCAATCTCAATCAATGATTGTGAAATTCTCATGCACAACTATAGTCACAACTGATAGTAGTCTCACCCTTTCACCCACCTCTAACACTTGTCTCCACTGAACTGTCCATGCACTGAGTTAACTGATGTATTCTTTAGTTGATTTATGAGTTAATAATTAGTGAATTAATTAATAATTAATTCACACCACTCATCACTAGTGTATTTGTCATTTATACTAAATACAACTAGTTCAACTAGGTCAAACTGAACACAACTCCATCAACTCCTCAATCAACTCCACCAAACTCAATCACTTGAGTTCTAACTGAATTCCATCATGAAATAGCTCAACTAACCTAGAGGAAAAGCGTATTTCCTTTTGGCAGTTGCATGTGCCACATCCGTAGCTCGAACTGAAGTGCTGCAGGAGGATAAGATAATGTTTATAGTCCAAATATTATTAAGAGCTAATAATATTTGACTGTTCTATTTTTTGACTGGCAGTTTAAAAATAGACTCCGCCCATATGTCTAAAAATAGAGGTCCATCTATTTTTACCAACATGACCAATCATCCATAAATAACATCCTGCAACTCATAGACCATGATCCATATGTCTAAAAATAGACTTTGCGCCAAAAATAGCCTGCGGGCCCACTTAGTGAAGGTGACTTCTTTTCACTAAGCTCCATCATCTTGTTGCATTTTCAACACACACATGCTCAACATTACCAACCGACGATGCGAGTGACAAGTGCAATGCTTGTGATTGATCATTTAACGACCACGACCATGCTTGCACGACAGTTCATACGACTCTCTTTGTGAAAGTGACGAATGTTTACCTAGCGAACACAACATGTACACACGAAGTGAAGATCTTATGCACGACCAAAACATGGTTGCAAGCGAGACATTGATACCAAAATACAAGAGTTGTCCATTGAACGATCAAGCAAGGTGGGTGAAAAGACTCACATGAGCTCATGGGGTGAATCCGAGTGTGTGCAAACATCAAGTAAAACCTCTCAAAGGAGGCTCCAAAATTGGATGCGGGCCAAAATGTTGGAGGGTGTTGCAACCGCTACAATAGGTTAACACAATCTTATTATTTTACTATCATCTGATAGATGTTACCTGAATCAACTACACTGTACTCCTCTTTAACTCGTTCAATATGCCTTGTTCCTTCTGATGGATCTAAGGGAATAATCACTTTCATATTGTTGCTTTCAAATATCATTTCTCTTTTCTTTAAGTTGATTATAGCCATGTTAGAAAATGCCCAATCTAGTCCAAGAAATGTACGATAGGGGTTATTGTCATCCATAATTTTTATTACTTCAAAATCAGTAATAGTGTGCACCCCTTCAATGTGTTGGGTTGTGTTATATTCTTTCCATGACTAACCCACCTAGTTAATCGAGGGGTTAGAGGGGGAGCGGATCCCCCCATTGTTGTGCTGATTGTGTAGTGGGGGGGGTCACAGGGGGTTTGAGGCGTACCCATAGCCCCACTTTATGGGGTCCGAGACAGCACCCCGGAAAATTTTGGTTTTGGACACTATGTTAGGTTGGGCGACCCCACCTATGGTTTTGTGCATGATTTTCGCACATGTTTTTTGGACACGATGGTTTTCGGTCCATGGTTTTGGACGCAATGGTTTTCAGTCCATGGTATTGGATGCTTTCGCATGTATAAATATGTATTGTAACATTGAAAGGAACATAATGAAAAATCAAGCTAGTAGTCCCGGTTTTGGGATCCAGGGGAAACCTCTGTGTATATGTGTTTTATGTGTTATGCTCTTGCATTGTTTATTTTTTTTTGTTTTAGAATTCGTATGCAGGTAATTTCTGTACAGGGTCAAAACCTACATTTGGTATCAGAGCTATTTTGGCTTCAAGGGGACGCCTTTGTTGCGGAGGGGTTTCGTTCGGGCCTGTGGTAGACCCTGTTCAGTGGGATATCTGTGAGATCGATTCTATTGGTGAAAGAAGATGGCGAGTAGTGGAAAGATAGAGATTGAGAAATTTAATGGTCAGAGTTTGAGCTGTGGAAACTCAAGATGGAGGATCTGTTGGTGGATAAAGATCAGTGGATCATGGTAGATCCGGGTACTAAACCAACGGGAGTGTCCGATGAAGAATGGAATAAGTTGGATCGGAAGGCAAAGAGCACAATGCGATTGTGTGTCTCAGATTCAGTATTGTTGAATGTATCAGGGGAAGCTACGGTGAAGGCTTTGTGGGACAAGTTAAGGACTTTCTACCAATCTAAGTCTCTGGAAAATAAATTGTTCATGTGGAAAAAGATATATAACCTGAGGATGAAATAGACTCGGTGATAGAGCATCTGAATGCATTTAATACTGTAGTAAGTCAGTTAACATCTGTTGATATTAAAATTTCAGATGAAGATAAGTGCATCAATTTGTTGTGTTCTCTACCAGATTCATGGGATAGTCTGGTTACTGCAATAGGTAGCAATGCAACTGCCTTGCAGTTTGATGAAATAGTCTCATCCTTGCTGACATAGTAGATGAGATGAAAAAATATGGAGAGCCAGAATGGTGATGCCTTGTCTGTACGAGGACGGTCCTAGAACAGAAACAAAAATAAGTCATCGAGTGG
>APFE030396111.1:207102-236627 GCA_000404065.3 Pinus taeda | reverse complement strand
AGCCTTTTATAGGCTCCATTACATATAATACCACGGGTAGAATACCATGGGTGCACAATACCATGTGCCCCAAAACCACCACTATTTAACCTCGTCAACTTTTGACTCTATCCTGAGTCAAGTTTACCTAACAGCAACAACCTGCTTTTCTGTTAGAGTGGATTATCATTTTAAGAGAAGGAACAAAAAACACACATTTTTTATTCAAAATTAAATTAAGTTCTATTAAGAGAATAGCATGTGATATTTAACTATACACTCTTGTGTTTCATGTTACAAAGTTACTTGATTACAGAGTAATTTGATAGTTATCACAGTGATAGTACTTTTTAATAGAATCTTGACTTTGCACGCTAGTATTTCTGCTCACATCTGTAATAATTAATATTCATAGCACATTTTTTAATCTGCGAAACATTTCTCTCGATACTTCTATATTCAATTATACATTAAATTTGTGATTCTAGCTCACACAAAGAACCTCCTAGAAGGGAGTTTCTAGCATGCATCTGTAACAAAAATTGGATTTAGGCAGATTCAGTTTTGATACTTCGCGAGTGGAGGCAAAACCATGCATTTATGAGATGGAGGGTAGAAATGAAAGTAGATATTGACACAGAGCCGAGGGTAAGAGAGCTGTCATTATCCGCAACAATTCAATGAATGTAGATATTGACACAATGAGCAGTGCATATGAAATTTGTTGTGTTCATTGTTTTGATCGTCTTATCATATTTTGGATTTTGAACACATATTGCCTCATCCTGTGATGTCCTCCTTGTTGCTATGCCCTGATAGAATTTTCCTATTACATGCGGATTGAATTATGTTTTAGACTTTAGTACTTGCTATAGTTCTCGTTAACCATGATATGGCTTGTGAATATTACCTACAGCATGGTTGCTTTGTTTTTGTTAACTATTAGAGGGCTTGTGACTTTGAGCTTTAAGCTCAGGTTTTTTCTCTGAATCTGGTGCAACCTATGATCTCATTTCCTTTAGTGGAATTTGTACACCACAACTCTTTGGATAATGGTGATGTTTTCCTTGTTCTGTGTGAACATGAATCATGATAGAATTGGGAATCATTTTTTGTTGAAAGGTAGTAGGTACATCTTTTATCATTAATCCTCTAGGACATTTCAGCACAGCCATCTCAAAAAGTGTTTTACATGATAACTAGATTCGTTTTGATGCTACGTTTCAGGAATGAAACTGCTTGAAATTTCTAGAAAATAAATTTTGTCTTATTGTTAAATTTTGTCTTATTGTTATTGTGTTTATAGTATTTGATATTTTCTGAAAATAAATCTTCTTACGTTGCCCCACTTCATACAGATGTATCATTCCATGTAAACCAATTAAATTTCTGATATATCAGACCTGAGCAACAACCCGCTTTTCTGTTAGAGTGGATTATCATTTTAAGACAAGGAACAAAAAACACACATTTTTTATTCAAAATTAAATTAAGTTCTATTAAGAGAATAGCTTGTGAAAACCAAGTGCAAAGCAATAAGCAAATCAGATAAATTTTATCTTCAACTTTGATGAAGAGTAGGAAGTGGCCCATGTAATGATAACGGAGTCAAGGAGAATTTATGCAGAGATTAACAGAAAAAAATCTATTATATTATATAAATTTCTCTCATTTGTTTAATTTTATTTGCAAGAACTTACTATGTTGAGTTTTATTCATTATTTATGCATAAGACCTGCATGTTATACTTTTTATGTTTCTCATTTTTTGCAAAAGACATTTCTAGTACAAAGAGCTTCTTCCAGTTCTTGTCATGCAAACGGCGTGGCTTGTGAACAGCTCTGAACAGCTCTGTTGGGTATCTGTTTTGAATTTCAACATTTCTTTTACTGTATAACAGTAGTGGTGAACCTGCATATAGAGATAAAAAACAGGGGACAAATCTGTCAACAAACTACGATATCCATTTTGCATCAATATGCCTGTAGCACCAACTCACTGAGGATTTGAGGGCTGATCCCCAGTCACTTTGGTTGAGCCAAGCAACCATACTTTTATCATGAGTTTCTTTCCCTTGGTCTCAGATGTTAGGAGAGACAAATATCATCTCTCCATAGCTCTTTCCAGGATTACATAGCCAGGCCCCTTTTGGCCTCAGGAACTCTTCGAATGGAATTTTCAGTGTTTACAGTGGTTTTCGACATAGTGGCAGGTCGTGGTAGGGATGCCACTTCTCCCCTCTCTACCTGTACTTTTATTTCCATTTATGATGATGATGTTTAGCTAGGGTCTTGAGTCGCATAGGTTTTTTTTGCTTTGGTTTGGCCAAGCTCATGATCCTTTCAATCTGGTATATCTTTTTTACTATGATAACATTTTTTCATACATGAGTGTTCTAGACTCTCCTTTAGTCGATTGTAGTCTCTAGTCCTATTGGCCTATTCCTTGGTTATTTGTGGACATCAAATTTATCCTATCTAATATTATCTTCACTTAAAGTTATATTATGGCTTGAAAGAACTGTATGGGCTACAGACCGAACAAGGCAAATCTGAAATGAAGTAAGAAGTTTAAATAAAGTTTACTTGAGCCAATGGGAAGGACCAAGCACTCATCTTGAAGTATGAAAAGTTAAAAAGCAATTGGTCATCTTGATACAGATAGTGAGATTGAGGAAACCTCTACTTCTCATGGTGTGGGTATCTGTTCTGAATTTCAACATTTCTTTTACTGTGAGAGAATGAGAGTAGAATGCCATTTTATATTGATGCCTAAAACCAGTTGCCCATATTTTGAGTGTGTATGTAAAGGAAAACTCTCATACTTACTTTGGATGGTGGGTTTTATATTTTGTATTTCAGCTTTGTTTGATATGGGAACCGAATGCCTCTTTTACATTGATGATTGAAACCTGTTGCCCATATTTCAACACATACCAGTTGCCCATATTTTGAGCGTGTATGTAAAGGAAAACTCTCATACTTATTTTGGATGGTGGGTTTTATATTTTGTATTTCAGCTTTGTTTGACATGGGAACCGAATGCCTCTTTTACATTGATGACTGAAACCTATTGCCCATATTTCAACACATCTCTTAATACCATATAGCGTAGGTTTACAAGAAATATATAGTTTTAGGCAGACATACCCTAGAGTGAACAAATAAGTATAAATGTTGCAAAAAATACTATGGAGGCCTATCCATTCCATTCCTGCAAAGGGTAAATTAAGTGAGTGAAATATATGGAAATTTCCTTGCTTGAAACACATCTCTTAATGGGTTGTATGTTGTGTAAAAAACGTGTGGATTTTTCCTAGAAGATCACATGTCATGTGCGAACAAAATATTCAAGAAAGGATCAGTATCGGTAATGGTTGTCAAATGTTCCTATTTCAATAATGTTTTGACAGTACTGAATCTGATTAACATGCACTTTTGTTAATGTGGTCTACCTTGGGTGGTTAATATGAGAGGTTGTTCTCCTCCCCATCTAGGTTGTGCCCTTATTATTGTTTCACCATAAAAAGTTAGCCTTCTTAGATTAGATTCCGCATTCACATCACATCTTCTTTGACTAGAATTTTGTGTTGTGGTGAAATTGATGCATTGCAGGTACTCCTATCACGGGAAAAAGAAACCTCCTATTAATATTATGGAGACAGCCTTGGCAACGAATGCCATTCCTCTGTTGCTGAATGGTTGCACTGAGATTCAACCACTACTTCAGATAATCGATGTTGGTTCTGTAACCTCATTAAAAACAACATCCTCACACTTCCACATCACTCTATCTGATGGAACACATCAACATAAGACTTTGCTACCATCTGCATATGGCCCACAGGTTGTATCTGGAGACATCCAAATTGGCTCGATAATTCTACTTAAAAAAGCAGCTTGCACAGTGCTCCAAAACTCCTCGTAAGGCCCACCATTTGAATTTACCCTCTTTTATTTTTTCCCTTCTAAATGCTTCTTGCATTTAAAGAAGGAAAATGGAATCTTCATTAATTCATTTCTCATTTGTTTACATAAGGTCCATCCGAGTTGTTGAGCTTGAAGTTGTGCTGCGCTTAGCAGCATTGACGAGGGATGCATCGACGCTACTACATGCACAAGCGGGTACATCCCAGTTTAGCTCCTCATCAGCTGAAGATACCTTGCCCTCTGTAGTTACTCCACCAACTACGGGAACAACTACAACAATTCCATTCATGACACTCAACCCTTACCGAAAATATTGGTCAATCCAAGGTAGGGCATCAGCAAAAACATCATTGAAGGCTTACACCAATGTACGAGGTTCAGGAAAAGTTTTTGGCTTTGACCTTATCAATCGTGATAAGGAAGAGATTCACCTTTCTGCATTTGCCGCACTGGCCGAATCTCTTTACAATCTCATTCAAGTTGGGCAGCTATACATTGTTTCAAATGGCACAGTGAAAGAAGCAAATCCAATCTACAACCACCTCAAGAACAAATGGGAAATTTACTTGTTTGCTGCTTCCACTATCCATCCATGTCCCATAGATGATCCAACGTTCCCTTACCAGAGCTTTCACTTCAAGACTATTGCTGAAGTAAAAAATGCACGTCCAAATATGAATGTGGATGTCATTGGTGTTGTTACCTCCACTTCACCTGCATCAACAATTCGACGGAAAGATGGAAGTGAAACATTAAGGAAAACACTAATATTAAAAGACAAGTCGGGTTTTAACATTGATGTAACATTATGGGGAGACCATTGTGACTATATAGGACAGAACCTTTTTGAATTCTACTCTTTCGACAACCCACCAATCCTTGCAATCAAAGGAGGTCGCATATCTGACTTCAATGGCACCATAATAGGGACGATACCAACAAGCACTCTCACAATAAATCCATAAGTTGAAGAAACTCACCAACTACATGCATGGTTCCGTGAAACAGGTTATAGCTCCTCTTCTCCATCTTTGAGTAGGAACTATGGTGTTGCTTCGAAATGTTCCCTACCACAAAAGACGTTTTATGAAATTGCCAGCATGCAACTCTCCGATAAAGCAATCTGGGTTTCAGTTCGAGCAACAATTACTGCTCTTCATATGGACGACTTCTACTTTCTAGCATGTCCATTAGATTTCAATGGAAAACAATGCATGAAGAAGGTTGTGGAGCATTCTAACAATCTTTGGCATTGTACAAAATGTAATGGTTCCTTCCCAGAATGTGACTACCGGTACAAACTTAAGATTGAACTACATGACCACACTGGGACTCTGTAGAATGTCACAGTTTTCAATGATGCAGGAAACGAACACATGGGCATCACGAAAAAATACTTGTTCCTTCTTTCTATTGAACCAACTGATATGCAGGAAATTTGTGGCCGAATCTCAGGACAACGTTTCCAACTAACACTTTCCATTAAAGCAGACTACTTCAACGGTGTTCAACGCTTGCAACCAATACTGGTCAATTCAGAAGAAATTCAATATGCCTCTGCATGCAAGGAAGCACTCACTGACATTCAAGCAATGTCCACTTCAAAACGACCTCTTGTTCGCCGCCTGTGAATTGCTCTTTGGGTCTCTTGGAACACGACTGTTTGTACATAAATAATCATTTCCGCACATCCATTGTTTGATATTGTTGTAAATTACATACCCATGTTATTATGATGCAAACTGTAGCTTTCACTTCAAATACACTCTTCCAGTCATTCCAAAATATGTATGTTTGCCATTTACATTTTAATAATATAGATATTAGGATTTTTAAAGAGTTACTACATATGTTTCTCATTCGTTGTCTACATGCTATACATTGATCTCTTGCTTGCTAATCTATTCATTTTATATCACTCCTATTTGCATGTTTTTCCTTCTACCTAATCTACCTACCTTCACCGATGTTGAGATAAAAAATAGTAATTCTATGTTCAAATAAAAAAAAGTTAATTCTAATACTTGTACTACATTCTCCAAACATGCACTACTCATTTATCAACTAAAAATAATTAGGCATCCATATGCACACAGTACATATATCATAACCTACAACTATGATTTGTTGTATGTGCTTTTGTGAAGATGGACATTGCAGTTCATAAGATACTTTTGTTCTGTAGTAGGTTCTTGACCTAGTCAAAAAACTGTAGCCAGTCATGACATGGGAAGGCAACATAAAACTGGATCATCCTTTATGATTTCAAATTGGAATTATTTATCTGCTCTTAAGAACGTGGACACTACATTGCATACGATACTTTTGTTTGGAAAAATAATCAAACAACCATTTGGAAGATGGAACTTTGCAATGCCTGCACATCATTTGTACCAATTGAATATCTTTGTTTAGGATCTGTAATTTGTATTTTCTTATGGATCATTCAAAACAAGTATATTGGTTTGACACAAGCTACACCAGAGGTATTATGATAAATATAAATATAAACTAAAATGGTTCAACATAAAATTAAGGTATAGTTCTCGAGTAAGTTTATCCTAAAAACTATGTATACATATTCTTTTCACATACAAGAATTCAACATCACATTTTGATGCATTTCCATACTCAATACTAAATAATGCTTGCTTTAATTCCTAAAATGTTCAATCCACTTTCAAAATCAGATCTTGTTAAAATGGAAGATAAACAAACAGTACTGGAAATGGAATAATCATTCCCTTGGAGAATGTGCACATTCTGGCTCTTATAATCTACAGTTGACATCCGTCCAATTCCCTCTGGTACATTAGATTCAGTTGCACCCAGGCCATATGCTGGCATTGGCATACGGTTTAATTGCCCTGAACCAGGAGCACCAATAATACTGGCAAATGGCAAATTCAGGAGTTGTCCACTCTGAAGCTGAGAACCTTGAAGTTGTCCAACATTTATAATAAAAAAATACAGTCTGATATTCTCTACAACACAGTTAATGACAGCGCTTTTAAATTTCTCTTCAGAATCTTTTGTTCGGCCACTTTTACACAAAAAAAAGAATCACTTATAGTCTCTACTCAACTCTGTGATGACAGGAAAATCAATCCCTTTCTATTACAACCAGAAATAGCCGATTGCATTGGAAAGACAAGCTAGGGTCCTTGTTCGTTACAGTTTTAGAGTCAAACCATCTAATTTTGTATAAGCGATTGCCAGTTATCCAAAATAGTCATTTAGAATAAACATCTTCAAGAACAAACTTCATTAATTCTAAAATAAATATAGACCCAATTTAACAATAGTATATAACACTTTGTTTTGAACAACACCAATTGGTATTGAGGCACCATTAATCTCCCATTCTCTGTTAAAAATCTATTAGATCATATTTGAAGAGCATGATCGTGAGGAAGAATCATACAAAATGCACATAAACTGTAGCTTCTACAAGAGGTATTGACCAAGCAATTTCTTTGTAGCATACAACTTACAAAATAATGTTACAGAAAATCACCTTGCTGAGATTCAAGTCTAAATCTGCAAAAAATTGAGCAATCTGATTCTAGTCTTTCACTGGCAAGAGACCTCATTATATCCATAGCTAATAACAACAAGGCTCAAATTCGACATGTTGGTTTCCCATCTTTTAGGTCCTCCTACTTGAACATCAATGTTGTAAGCATACGAAGTCACAGTTGAACCTTCACAATCCTACGCCCTATCCATTCTCATAGTCCTTTGCAACACTATGAGACTCGAAAATGTAGAAAAACTATTCCCCACAAATGTAACAACCTGCACGCATACTTCATAATCAATTGCAGATTGAATGAGATAGGGATATTTTGAGTATATATCCAGCACAACCAGTTTATTCTTTTCGTAAGGGTCTAAGAAGTCACTCCATCCCTCTAACAACACTTTGTCCTCTAAAAGATCATCGATAATAACCAGCAAAAAACAGAGGGCTTCTCCAGTCCAGGAATGTTAGCAACCCTCTTCATTATTTCCTCCTTACTACTGCAAATTTTCAAGTCCTTGCCATTTCTAGCTCTGGCCCTAATCTCAAGCTTCTTGCACTAGATCATCCAGTCTTTCTCAATTCTCATATGAACTGCCACATATTTGGGTTGAAATATGAAGGGAAGCATCTATATTTTGTTGGGAGTTATATGCTTTTTGTGACCCGCATATGCCCTGTGGCCCTGCATAGAATAATTTTAGAAGGATGCCCTTTGGTCTGTAATAAGCATACATGTGGAACAAGAAAAATCTGCAGAAACTTGAAAGCACGGCCCATGTTTCCTCCATGGGATGGCATTGTACAAATGTAACGGTGACTTCCCAGAATGCGACTACCAGTACAAACTCAAAATTGAATTACATGACCACACCGGGAATCTGCAGAACGTCACAGATTTCAATGATGCAAGAAACGAGCTCATGGGCATCACGGCCAAAGACTTGTTCCTTCTTTCTATCGAACCAACTGGTCTGCAGGAAATTTGTGGCTGAATTTCAGGACGACGCTTCCAACTAACACTTTGCATTAAAGCATATTTTTTTCGACGGTGTTCAACACTTGCAACCAATACTGATCAATTCATAATAAACTCAATATGCCTCTGCATGCAAAGAAGCACTGCCTGACCTTCAAGCAATGTCCACTTCAAAACGACCTATTGTTCGCCGCCTGTGAACTGCTTTTTAGGGTCTCTTCAAACACGACTTTTTGTACATAAACAAACATTTCCGCACAACTCATTGTCTCATATTGTTGTAAATTACACACCCATGTTATTATGACGCAAACTTTAGCTTTCACTTCAAATACTCTCTTCCAGACCTTCCAAAATACGTATGTTTGCCATTTACATTTTAATAATATAGATATCAAGATTTGCAAAGAGTTACTACATATGTTTCTCGTTCGTTGTCTACATGCTAGACAATGATCTCTTGCTTGCTAATATATTCATTTTATTGTTCAAACATGCCAAAAAAAAAAAAAAAACAATTGAAGAAGAAGGGAGCAACATATTTTTTATCTTGCTTCTCTCCTTTCAATGTTAGACGCCAAAATAACATATGATTTTATATCACTCCTAATTGCATGTTTTTCCTTCTACCTAATCTACCTAAAAAAAGTTATTTCTAATACTTGTACTACATTCTCCAAACATGCACTACTCATTTAGCAAAACTAACAATAATTATTTGTACTTGTTTAGATATGCCAACAAACAATCAAGTTGCAGCAAAAAACGAGCGGCGCCGTCTTCTTTATGCACAACAAAAGGATAGAATAAATGCACGACGTCGACTACTTTATGAAAATCGCAACAACCCTTCTACTACCTCTACATCCCTTCCCACCTCAAATGCACTCCCAACTATACAAACCAACCCATCTCACATTCATCAATTCCAATATAACCCTCCCCTTAATGATGAACACCGTCGCTTTTGAGAAAGGATTGATGGACTTTCTACCTTGCATGTTTGCACAATATGCAAGGAAGCATACCCAGGAATGAAAACAAAGCTTTTCCATGGTAGACTCTCCTGTTTTCGTTGTGCGTCATCCAAATCAGCCAGTCGGTTTTCTGAACTAAACAACATGGACCCTGGAGAACAACCCTATGTCCTTCACCAGTTAACACAGGTTGAAGAAATGCTCATCGCACGTGTCAACCAAATTCTACAAGTCACTCATTCCCGTGGTGGTCAATACAAATATAGTGGCCATACAATTAGTTTCCCTCAAGACATCACCACTATTGCCAAATACTTACCCCGAATGCTCTCTGACTTAGACATCCTCATTGTCAAAAGGCAAAATCCATATGAAAAAGCTTACGAATTCTTTGTTTGCAAATCACGCGTCCTTGCAGCCCTTGAATACAAAATAAAAAATGACCCTTACTACCGTGATGTTCAATTCAATTCATCTGCACTTCCTGCACTACCAAATCACCCTACAGACATTTCTTCCCTTCTCCATAATGTAACAACCTCCTCTTTTGAACCCCATCAAGTCACTACTGATTCTACGTATGATACTAGTGTCATGCTACCTCCATCAGAAATCCAACCCTCTTCTTTCGTTCCAGTCCTCCCAAATTCTTACACTGAGCTTGAGCACATTTGTAACTATTTGCACTTGCCCCATTCAAATTCAACAAGCTCTATCGATTGGCCTCCAATATCTTTAACTGCTATAAATGAATACAACACCATCGGCCTTTTTGCCATGGCATTCCCCACACTTTTCCCTACAGGCAACGCAATGATCCTGCAACCAAGACTTACAAAAGTTGAGATGCATGAATATGCTTTACACTTGCTGCACTACCATGATAACCGCTTCGGCCAACACCCAAGATTCCGCTATTATCTTTATAGCATTCTATTGCGCCACCATAGCCAAGCAACAACTAATGTTTTCGTGAAAAAGTACATTGAAAACAACTTGCCAACAATGGTTTCAGATCTATGCCAATGTCTGCATGATTCTCCAGAATCAAGATTGCTAAAGCAAATAATGCGGTTCGGTTCAGCCCTACGAGGAACACGGTCTTTCTGGAACAAACGACGATCTGAGCTGACTGACATGATCACGCAAATAGGAAGCCCAACATTCTTATTCACTCTCAGCGCAACTGATACTAAATGGCATGACTTGCACACAATCATGCCCAACAGTGTTCCTTCCAATTCAGTCAACCCCTTCCAATGGAAAATTCAAAACATAATTAAAAACCCACATCTAACAGCCCAATATATGCATTGCAGATTTACAATTTCCCTTGAAGAAATCCTACAAAAAGGCCTCCATGCAATCGACTACTAGTGCATGTATTATTTAATATCCATTTCCCTCTACATTAATTTTATACATTGTATATATATGTATTAACCATATGTAAACTTCATATTATTTTCAGATACAAATGGAAACATCGAGGATCCGCACACATTCATGGCTTCCTCTAGCTACAAAATGCACCAGACATGGACACACTTGATTGGGACAATGCACTAGAAATTGCTAATGCAAAGAAATATTTCGACCACTACGTAACTGCCTGGAATCCACGCCAAGTAGAACATCGAAATATTCCACTTCACCAATCAACAATTCATAACCCATGTCTTCTTGACACAACATCAATATTTGCGTCCAATCAGTCTGAAGACTTTACAGAGCTCGTCAACTGCGTTCAACGTCATACAAAGTGTCATGAATCTTCTTGTCTTCGTAAGAAAGACAATGTACTTAGCTGTCGATATGGAGTACCATGGGAGTTGAATTCCACTTATTCACTTTTCATTGACGATAAAGGTCATAAAACCTACGTCCCTGCTCGCAATGATGAGAGGTTGAATATTCACAATGTCGATCTACTCTCTATTTTTAGAGCGAATGTTGATTTCCAACCAGTCCTTTCTCGCCATGCTGTGTTGAAATATATTTCAAAGTATGCAGCAAAAGCAGAAACAAGATTTGAAAGCTACCTTCAAATGCTATCACGGCTATCAGAAATTGCCCTTCCAGAAGCACCTACTGTTGCTGTCATCCGAAAAATCCTTACAGAAACGATCGCAGATAGAGACATCGGTGAACAAGAAATATGCCATATGTTACAAAAGCTACCTCTTTCTCTCTGCAGCCGTACATTTCGTTCTTTGAATGTCAACAGGGCTATTTTCAGACGTGTTTCACAAGACACTGAAAATCCCAGATCGACATCAAACTTTATCATTGCATATATGAACAGGCCTACCTCATTAGAATCACTGCCCCTCCTTGAAGCTGCACGCTCGTGGTCATATTCTGCCCAGCGGGGGAATAACCAATGGAAACACATATTCCCCCCAATGATTGTACATGTCTTGCCCTGTTACAATGTCATTCCTTCCTCTGCTAATCCTTCTTATGCCACCTTCTGCTGGAGTGAATTACTATTGTATTTCCCCTTCTGAACACTCCCTGGTGATATTGGTTCAACTAATGCAGAAATTATCGCCCACTAGGAACAAAAAAAGGGTACATATACACCATGGCATGTCCATCGAGAAATTGAGAACCCACAAAGGCCACCTACTGAAGATCAAACTACCCCGCACACCCCTCCTGATTCCATGCAGATGAATGAATGGCAAATCCTCTCTCAGCTGCACCCAGGTTACAATATTGCAATTGATGACCTCGACATGATTGGCTACCACGACTTCGATGTCAACCACAATTGGTTACAAAATACTATCCCTCCCCCCTTGCAGGAAACTGCCATAAATTTCATTGAATTCAACCACTCAACCATTCAAAACCAACATCATTCTTTTTCCAACCTTCCCCATGATCACACATTATCCCCTACCCAAAACATAGCTTTTACCACTATTTTTTCACACTTCAAAGCCCCTTCACCAAAACCACCACGCAGAATCATCATACAAGGGACAACTGGCACAGGAAAATCCCATTGGATTAAATGTTTGCAACAAGCATTTGTCGAAAACTCACCAGCAAACAAAAATCCTTTATTGTTACTTGCACCAACTGGCGTTGCAACTTTCAACATAAATGCCCTCACAATTCACTCTGCCCTTCGTATCCCTATCCAAACAATGCATCCTCTCGAAGGCCAACCACTCCTACAACTGCAAGAGCAACTTCGTCATGTAGAATACATTCTCATTGATGAAATGAGTTTCATTGGTCCCAAAATGCTTTCTCTCATTGACGATCGTCTAAGAGAGGCATTTCCTCTTCATCGGAATGCACCCTTTGGTAACCGCTCAATTATCCTTGTCGGCGATTTAGGCCAACTACCACCTGTAAAAGACATTCCTTTATACGCTGGGAAATCACGTGGCACTACACTTTGGCGCAGCTTCGACATATTCATAACACTTTCAATCGTTTTCCGTCAACAAGGAACTAGCCCATCCCAGGTTGCTTTCCGGAAAATACTTTCAAATCTTCGGAATGGAATAATTACACTTGAAGATTGGCAGCACCTAATGTCAAGAACAAGTTCATCTCTTACAAATGAAGAAAAATGCATATTTGAAGAATCCATGCACCTATTTGCAACAAACAACTTAGCTGTCTTACATAATAAGATAATGCTTAAAAAATTGAACATCCTTGTAGTGGTTTGTTCTGCAGAACAACAAAGGCAGAAGACTCCTACTACAACAGAAGACGAACAGCTGCCTGCAAAAGTGCTCTTATGCAATGAACAAAAAGTTATGCTCACCAGCAACTTATGGGTACATGCAGGCCTCGTCAATGGCGCACTTGGAAAGGTCATCTCAATATTTTATTCAATTGATTCAAAGCCCCCAGAATTACCATCCTTCGTGGTTGTTGAATTTAAGCAATACAAAGGAACACCATGGGACATTTCACACCCAACATATGTACCTATTTCTCCCATCACAAGGGGTACACGCCATCAAATACCACTTCAGATGGCATGGGCTTTAACGATCCACAAGTCACAAGGAATGACATTAGACAAAGCAACAGTGGACATCGGCACCAGAGAACGCCAAGGGCTAACGTTCACTGCAATTTCAAGAGTGCGGTCATTCCACATACACACATACACATACATACACATCAATCCAACATTCCCATTCTCACGCATTGCACAAATGCACAAGAATCCATATCTTCAGCGTAGACAACAAGAAGAGTCATTGCTTGCATCAAAATTTATTCAGGATAATACTCTTTAGCCATTCGTACAACCTGTCTTCCAAAATTACACACATGGTAAACACCACTCACTACATAACAAACTTTCACATACATTTGCTTGCTATTACATTTACTTTCATATGATTTTATACTTGTTGGAATCGTTTATTTTATATTATATATTCACAAAATTGTCAAACATATCCATTGTCACTTACAATGTTTCCTTTTTTGATGGCAACAGGTATGGATACAGGTTACCTACGAATGTTGTATGCATGTTGCGAAAAAATCCAGCAACAGGAACTAACCTTACAAGATATGCAGACAAGGATCTTGCCACAACAACCATTGTTTCTTTACCGTTTGCGCCCAACAATTGAGTTGTTAAAGAGAATAAGAAAACCACTTAAGCTAACAATTCACATTTATGAAAGAGATGGACACAGGCAAATGCGGCATCAATTACAAGAACAACTCGCACAATATGGCACCACAATAAACACTAATTGGTGTTGCCGATGCCATGGCCCATCATGCATATATGATTAGCTGCTTATTCTCAATTACAACTATATGTGATAGAATGCTTTTATTGTACATATGTTTAGAAGCCAACAAATACATTCATTGTATATATGTTTAGTTATAACCTACCAAGCACATCTCCATGTGTAAACCATATGTTAAAATGAAATCCAATAGTCATGCTCCTACTGTTTAGTTCACTCATCAATGGTAAATGTTTCACTTGCTTTACCACAACTTTTATGCCTTCAAAGACATGTTCTTCGTGTTCTATTAAAGGTTTTATATGGTATTGGTATCCCTCTGCTTATTGTCATGCTTTCCTGTAGAATGTCTTCTTGATCTTTTCTATGTTCTGTAGACTTACCTAATAATTGCTTCCATTTACTACTAGAACAATGGTACTATATGAATATTGTACTTCCAATCATATAGTTTTTCAAATATCACCTCAAACACTGGTGACATTACCACCTGAATTTCTTGGACAAGTGAATCTTTTTATTCTGAGGATCCATGTTTACAGATTATTCTCGATACTTCTATATTCAGTTATACATTAAATTTGTGATTCTAGCTCACACAAAGAACCTCCTAGAAGGGAGTTTCTAGCATGCATCTGTAACAAAAATTGGATTTAGGTAGATTCAGTTTTGATACTTCGCGGGTGGAGGAAAAACCATGCATTTATGAGATGGAGGCTAGAAATGAAAGTAGATATTGACACAGAGCCGAGGGTAAGAGAGCTGTCATTATCCGCAACAATTCAATGAATTTAGATATTGACACAATGAGTAGTGCATTTGAAATTTGTTGTGTTCACTGTTTTGATCGTCTTATCATATTTTGGATTCTGAACACATATTGCCTCATCCTGTGATGTCCTCCTTGTTGCTATGCCCTGATAGAATTTTCCTATTACCTGCGGGTTGAATTATGTTTTAGACTTTAGTACTTGCTATAGTTCTCGTTAACCATGATATGGCTTGTGAATACTACCTACAACATGGTTGCTTTGTTTCTGTTAACTATTAGAGGGCTTGTGACTTTGAGCTTTAAGCTCAAGTTTTTTCTCTGAACCTGGTGCAACCTATGATTTCATTTCCTTTAGTGGAATTTGTACATCATAACTCTTTGGATAATGGTGATGTTTTCCTTGTTCTGTGTGAACATGAATCATGATAGAATTGGGAATCGTTTTTTGTTGAAAGGTAGTAGGTACATATTTTATCATTAATCCTCTGGGACATTTCAGCACAACCATCTCAAAAAGTGTTTTACATGATAACTAGATTTGTTTTGATGCTACGTTTCAGGAATGAAACTGCTTGAAATTTCTAGAAAATAAATTTTGTCTTATTGTTAAATTTTTTCTTATTGTTATTGTGTTTATAGTATTTGATATTTTCTGAAAATAAATCTTCTTACGTTGCCCCACTTCATACAGATGTATCATTCCATGTAAACCAATTAACTTTCTGAAATATCAGACCTGCGCAACAACCTGCTTTTCTGTTAGAGTGGATTATCATTTTAAGAGAAGGAACAAAAAACACACATTTTTTATTCAAAATTAAATTAAGTTCTATTAAGAGAAGAGCATGTGATATTTAACTATGCACTCTTGTGTTTCATGTTACAAAGTTACTTGATTACAGAGTAATTTGATAGTTATCACAGTGATCGTACTTTTTAATAGAATCTTGACTTTGCATGCTGGTATTTCTACTCACATCTGTAATAAGTAATATTCATAGCACATTTTTTAATCTGCGAAACATTTCTCTCGATACTTCTATATTCAGTTATACATTAAATTTGTGATTCTAGCTCACACAAAGAACCTCCTAGAAGGGAGTTTCTAGCATGCATCTGTAACAAAAATTGGATTTAGGCAGATTCAATTTTGATACTTCGAGGGTGGAGGCAAAACCATGCATTTATGAGATGGAGGCTAGAAATGAAAGTAGATATTGACACAGAGCCGAGGGTAAGAGAGTTGTCATTATCCGCAACAATTCAATGAATGGAGATATTGACACAATGAGCAGTGCATTTGAAATTTGTTGTGTTTAATGTTTTGATCGTCTTATCATATTTTGGATTCTGAACACATATTGCCTCATCTTGTGATGTCCTCCTTGTTGCTATGCCCTAATAGAATTTTCCTATTACCTGTGGGTTGAATTATGTTTTAGAATTTAGTACTTGCTATAGTTCTCGTTAACCATGATATGGCTTGTGAATACTACCTACAACATGGTTGCTTTGTTTCTGTTAACTATTAGAGGGCTTGTGACTTTGAGCTTTAAGCTCAGGTTTTTTCTCTGAATCTGGTGCAACCTATGATCTCATATCCTTTAGTGGAATTTGTACATCACAACTCTTTGGATAATGGTGATGTTTTCCTTGTTCTGTGTGAACATGAATCATGATAGAGTTAGGAATTGTTTTTTGTTGAAAGGTAGTAAGTACATCTTTTATCATTAATCCTCTGGGACATTTCAGCACAACCATCTCAAAAAGTGTTTTACATGATAACTAGATTCGTTTTGATGCTACTCCACACTAGCTATCAATATTCCATAGGGACTGAGATTGCTAGCTAGCGTGGACTATCTATGGTGGTTTTTGGTTTTGTTGGGTTGTGACTAGTACTGTCCTATTCAGTAGAGTTTATTTGTAGTATGGAGTGTTGTTGTCCAAACTTGTTAGAACTTTGGTCTTCCTACAAATTTTGATAACAAGGACATAAGATTTTGTTGGTGACTACAATAGGGTTTTCACCTGTAGAACTTATAATATCTCAGACTTTCATGTGTGATTGATCTTGTTCTTGATAGGGCTTGAGTGAATAGGCCTTGGATGATCTTGTGTCCAATTCACTTTCTATCTTTTCCTATTCTTTGACTCCATAGAAGGCATTGGTTATTGATTAAACTTTTTTGATTTTTGCGTTTTAAATGAATTTTTATCTCAAGAAACAAACACTTTGCAACTTAGGCATATTAGATTATGCAGATAGGTCATTTTTTCAGTCTGTTTTATGCACATTACATCAACCATTATATTGCTGTAATTTTCGTTTTGTTGTAGAAACAGAGACCTATTTCTTGGTTTCCAAGCACTGAAGTCCTAGGAAAACTCATTAAAATTACAAACAACGATTAAGAAAAGGTTTCATTGGGTCATTTCCTCTGTTGAACTAAGGCTGCTTGGAGGCCACATTGAAATCATACAAGTCTTATATTATTAGTCATTAAGGGGGTTTATCTACAAAAGTGAAAACTCTGAATTAAGGAGGTGAGGGCAAAAAACAACAACAGGGTTGTAATCTATGTGAAGTACTAACGGAACAAACAAGAAACCCTCTAGAGAGGGATTCGTGAAAGAAGCACCACTTATAAATATCATGAAATTTAATATGTACTTCGAGAAGCAACTATTGTTCTATTTTGGACATCAAACATGAACCCTGCATTGATGGTTTTGACAATCTCTTCTTTTGCAGATACGTTTAATCTCTATAAGTGGGCAGACTTTGGCAATTCTGGACACCCTATATACCTCTTGGCAAGACATTATGGAAATTTTATATTTTTAAAGCTCATTACTGTTGTATGAATTAATTTTTATAAATTTAAAATAGTGAGTCTTATTAAAAGCAAGTAGAGGTGTATTGTGTAGTTATTTTAATAAATTTTTTATAGACTTTGATGTATAATATTTTTTTTTTTAAATTTCATGAATATGATAATTTTATTGGGTTGTGACTAGTACTGTTCCATTCAGTAGAGTTTATTTGTAGTATGGAGTGTTGCTGTCCAAACTTGTTAGAACTTTGGTCTTCCTACAAATTTTGATAACAAGGACATAGGATTTTGTTGGTGACTACAATAGGGTTTTCACCTGTAGAACTTCTAATATCTCAGACTTTCATGTGTGATTGATCTTGTTCTTGATAGGAATTGAGTGAATAGGCCTTGGATGATCTTGTGTCCAATTCACTTTCTATCTTTTCCCGTTCTTTGACTCCATAGAAGGCATTGGTTATTGATTAAACTTTTTTGATTTTCGTGTTTTAAATGAATTTTTATCTCAAGAAACAAACACTTTGCAACTTAGGCACATTAGATTATGCAGATAGGTCATTTTTCAGTCTGTTTTAGGCACATTACATCAACCATTATATTGCTGTAATTTTCGTTTTGTTGCAGAAACAGAGACCTATTTCTTGGTTTCCAAGCATTGAAGTCCTAGGAAAACTCATTAAAATTACAAACAATGATTAAGCAAAGGTTTCATTGGGTCATTTCCTCTGTTGGACTAAGGCTGCTTGGAGGCCACATTGAAAGCATACAAGCCTTATATTATTAGTCATTAAGGGGGTTTATCTACAAAAGTGAAAACTCTGAATTAAGGAGGTGAGGGTAAAACAGTCCATATGATATTATGTCACTGAAGAAGGTGACTGGTTATTGTAATCACCAAAATTGTTCATTGAATTACATTGAATAAGTTACTATGCAATGGCCATAATCAAAGTAGTGTGCTCGTATGCATAGTACGATTACAGGCTGTGTGATTGACAACGCTGTGCATTTGAGAGATCCTCAGATAAATTGCTACCTGCATATGTAGAGAAGGAATTGATTGCATGTACTATTGATGGCAGAAACAAAGTGTTTGTTGTGAAAGTATTATTGCTACCGAGTGACACATTGTTGAGAGCATACCAAAATTAGAGTTATGCAATAATTGCTATATACATTGTTCTAGATGCATTGTCATTGTTATAATTATTTCTTGCTACCATTAGCCCTGAATTACCATGGAGTTCACAGCGGAATATTTTTGCATGTTCACATATGGCTGAACAAGAATTGTCCAATTAGAGTCTGATGCAGTAAGAGTGTCTTTTATTGATGTTGATGTTGAATTGATGAGTTGGGGCTTCACATTGTATTGATCAAAGCTATAGAGGGCATAGTAGGGCTAAGGTTGATCATATTGCAGAGGAAAAAATATTGGCTATGGGCATAGTGGTGCTAAGGCCTGCTACTAGGTTTTAACAATGACATTTATTTGTTGGCCAAAGCCATAGTTTTTATTTGGAAAAAATATTTATGAAGGAGTATGATGCTGAGGAAAGAGAGTTGATTTTCCTAGTGATAATCTTGTGACAATATTGTATATCAACAAAGTCAACTGCGTGTCTTGATTATGTGTTGGTTTTATTTTGTTTTATATTTTTATCCTTTATGCATTCGTCATTTGACCATTTTTAAAATGTTATTGGTGTTTGTTTTCTATTTTATGTTATTATATATATATATATTATATAATATTTTTAAATTTCAGTATGGAAATTTAAGTTTTTAAACTTCATTGCTGTTGTAATATATTAATTTTTATATATTTCAAATAGTGAGGCTTATTAAAAGCAAGTAGAGGTGTATTGTGTAGTTGTTTTAATAATATAAATGACCATTTTTAAAATGTTATTGGTGTTTGTTTTTTGTTCGAAAATCTCTTCTTTTGCGGATAGGTTTAATCTCTATAAGTGGGCAAACTTTGGCAATTCTGGACACCCTATATACCTCTTGGCAAGCCATTATGGAAATTTTATATTTTTAAAGCTCATTACTGTTGTATGAATTAATTTTTATAAATTTAAAATAGTGAGTCTTATTAAAAGAAAGTAGAGGTGTATTGTGTAGTTATTTTAATAAATTTTTTATAGACTTTGATGTATAATATATTTTTTTTAAATTTCATGAATATGATAATTTTATTGAATAAGTTGTGGAAAATAGTATAAACACCAGTTTTGTCTCCAACCGCCAAGATGATTAGTACACAACTAACATGTTTACTGAAAAATTTCTGCTATTCTCTTGTAATCTATAGGTCCCCAAAGCTCCTCATAGATCAGATTTCATTCTGTAACTAAATTTTGCAATTCCAATTTAATAATCCTATCGGCCTCTCTTTGTACCTTTTGGGACAATTGCTAGTTAAGAAGGAATGTGTGCATTCGACCGTAAAAGGGAAACAAATAACTCTTCGACAAATTGGGAAGAGGATAACATAGTTTGAGGTTCTTGGCATCGCAACAGTTCAAGGAGAATGAAGGAACAAGTCTTTAGGTTTGAGCTGTGGCCTCCACAATATAAACAATGCAGAACACAATTGCATGAGGGAGGATTCAAATCCATAAAAAGGAGAGCATTTTTGACAGAGGAAGGTTGAAGTCACACTTTTGTGATCCCACCTTCATTCTCTATACATTTTGGGGGTGAGAAGGATTTCCTTTGTAATTGCAAAGACCATTTTTGAAACACTGTATAATTCATTGTAGAACTCTAATATAATGTGTCTTTTTGCACTATTTCAAAAGTTCTAGGTTTATTGGTGTTTTGATGAGTATTCTGGTTTCATTTCTTTTTTGCAATATTTAATATTAGTGGATAATTACATTATTATAATTTCAAAATTTTTTATACTAATTGATTTTTGTGCAGTGATCTTCATAGGTATCCAAACAAGAATTCAATGGAATTGATTTGCAATTTATTGATAACTAATTATTAGTAAATTGCAATATTAGGTTATCTCACTCGTTGTTGTGTTTATTGAATTATTTTTAGAACATAATAAGTAAATCAGATATTGAATCTATATTTTCAAAGAATCTTTTTCTCTTAACTCCTTTCAATTGGTAGAATGAGGATTATTTCAATTTTGTCATGTTAGGTTGAATTTCATTTCTTGTTTGCATCATAGATAAGATTTGTATTTGCATTTGTATTTTCACCTTTCTTAAAATCATTTTTCTTTTAGGCCAAACACTTTGGCAAAGGGATCAACCCTTTGTATCGATCAATCTTCTTAATTGAACTAAATCCTTCATTCAAAACTTTAGAGATCAAGCCAAAAGAATCTTGTAATTTTTGTATATAAATGATCCAAAATGGATTTTGGATAGACTCCTAAGTCTAAGTGTTCCTCATAGAGGAAAATGAAAGTCCAAGGAAGTTTTTGGAAATAGCCCCATCGCAGAGATCTTTTCCTTCTAAATCTACTGCAACTTGAATGGGCTAAAATAGACTTAGGATGCAGAAGTTATCGCAGAAAGAAGATGCTCTTTGTTCTTTGGAAAAAGAGGCAAAATCCCCTAAAAATGGAAAAAACCCTTATAAAGGGAAATCGCATCGGGAAATGCAAAAGAGAAGGACTTAGGCCTAAGGCAGGAGACCCCGATTGATCGATCCGATGTATTGGATTGGAGGCAGGCATGTATGCGATATCGGGAACCCAGACTTGGCGATTGCAATTATGCGATATCTCGATTATGATTATCGGATCGACGGATCAACATCGGCGATGGACAGAACCCCCGGGCCGTTCCAAATGCGATAGCGATTGTGACGTGCAATCTCAGTTGTCGGATCAGGAAAGGAATGGATGGTCAGGATTAAATCGGCAATCGGCGATCGCTAGACCCGATCGAATTATAAGCCCGATTGCATAAAATTTGAGTTCCATAAAGGCGGATTTCGAGCAGGCCACAAGTGGTAAATGGTATTGGGCTGGCTCCACCCAATCCCACACACTGGTCGACACATGGCTAGCGGAGGAGAGAGGAAAACCATCTTTTCGGGAAAGTAACCTTCGTACTCCTAAGCCACCCGAAAATGGATATTGACCGTTGGATCAGAGATCCCGCAAATCAATGGTGGGGATTGCAATAGCAGCCAAAGGCGGACCTAATGCGATATTAGGGCGATTCGATATAATTTGAAGTCCAATAAAAATGATTTTGTCGGGTTTTTCAATGTTTTCCCGTGTATTTGGGATTTCACCCAATACGTTAATGCGATGCGATATAACGCCTAATGGAAAACCCGATAGGGATTTTAGGGGCGATTGAATGGAATTTGACGTCTGAAATACATGCCCGATAGTGTATTTCAAAGACATTCTCTGTGTAATGGGATTTTCTTAATTTTTGGGTTTTTGCCTAACAGAAGGCCCCGAAACCTCTGTAACTGCTCCTAATCATCATGCCACGCTGTAAGTAGGCATTTTTATAGGCAATGATGCATTTTGAAGCCACAGAGTCACTGAGCCAATTGGCCACTCTAACTGACAGGGCGTAGAGCAGCTGCAGAGGGATAATGAATCGCAGAGAAATGGCTAGGGTAGCCCAAAAGTGGGAAAAATACCTCAAAGGAGCCATAGAGCACGATTGAGGGGGGAGAGCAAGGCTACCAAAAGCTAATGCGCAGAGCAGTTGAGGGAGTCTTTTGGAATCACTTGCAGGTCAAGTAAAAAGCTAGAGAGCTGAAAGTTGCAGAAAACCAAAGCCAGAGCCGAAAGCCACAGCCAAAGCCAAAGCCGAAGAGCCAGAGCCATAGCCAAAAAGCCTGAGAGCTTCAGAGCCGGGGATAAGATGGTGTTCTGAACCCATTGTGTTCTGTGTAAACCAATGGAGTTGAGCATGGAGCTTGTAAAAGAACTTAAACCATAATCCCAGAGAACCTAGTTGAGTTGACTAGAGCTCAAGGGACGTAGCCCAATATTTTTGGATGAACTCAATATTAAATTGTTGTCTTATGTGTTTTTTATTTGTTGCACTGTTTTACTGTTATATGCATGTTATATCAGCATAAACAATAGAATTTTAAAGCACATAAACAGTAGAAAATAAACACCAACATACACCTTATTTTCAAGCACATATTGAATTTCGCATTGGTTAATCATAAAGACTTGGGAATATTTAAGCTTTGGAAGTGGGAGAGGTTCTTGTAAGTTAGAAAAAAAGCCTAAGTGCCCCATTTTTAGATCAATAAATTTGTACTGTTGTTAGCTTTTGAATATTTAATATTTGTCATTTTGTAACATTTGTAATTATATAACAAATTTTATATCTAATTGACCTTGCAACTAACAATATATAATTTTACAATGATATCACATATAGGATAAATTATAGTGAGAGCATTGTAGTATTAGATCTAACGTTAAAATACTAACACTTTTTGAGAATCCATATTTAGCCTTATAACATTAATGTAGTTATATTACACTATAATATAGTTGAGTAACATGCTAGTGTAGTGTTTGAATAGTCTGGCTTCTTAGCTCTGCTCCCGCTCTGTTTTTTTTCAAATTCTAAGCATGCCCCTTTCACTTGGCTTCTGGGGTGTCTTGATCCCAGGGCTAACAGACCTACTTCAGGGCTCTCAATGGATCATCCGGAGCCTCTCCCCAATGGCGATCTGATCCCGGCCTCTCTCTCTGAAACTTCTGCTCAGCAAGGTGAAAACACATAAGCATTTGCCTCTTTGCTTTCCTCCCTTGGCCCCTCTTGACCTCGGCCTTCAATATCCAAGATCGTGAAGAAGATAGATGAAATTTCTGAAATCATTCTTCCTCCTTCCCTTCCTTGTCATGTTGCTCTTTCTCTCTCTGAGCAAGGATTGGTTGGACAGTTCATCGGCCTCTAGCCTTCACCCTGCTCTGTTCTAAAATGGGTGGAAAGAAATTAGGCCTCCTCCATCAAAAGTAAAATCTCAATAAGGTTCTATGACAAAGGATACTACACATTCCATTTCAAAACAAAAGAGGACAAAGATCTAATTTCTAGAAATGACCCGTATCTCATGGATTCAAGAGGGATATATCTTAGTAGATGGACTCCGGACTTCGATCCAAAGTTGAATGTGTCAATTGCAGTGCTAGTTTGGGTGAAGCTTCCCCATCTTCCTCTACACTGCTCGATAGATGATTATGTTAAAGCAATAGGAAATGCAGTTGGAAAACACATCGACATAAGTGAGCCAAAGGAAAATATGCATGCAAGTGCAATAATATGTGTGGAAGTCGACCTAGGGAAAGGACTACCGGAAGCAATCAAGATCAAAGTAGGTAGACGGGTTCACATTCAACAGCTGGAATATGAACAAATTCCATTCAAATGCAAGATATGTCATGAATATGGTCATTTTGCTAATAGATGTTCTAAAAAACAAGAAATGGAAGAAACAAAAACCCAAGGCTCAAAATGGGAGCAATTCAAGAAGAACAAGACAACTAATAAATCTTCCTCCCATCCTCCTTCTTCTTCCCTTCTTCCTCTGAATCTCCCTCTTCACTCCCCCTCCTCTACTCCTTCTATTCCATTTCCCTCTAAATCTCCTCCCTCTCCCTCCTCTTCTTTGATCCCCCCTCCCCCTACCTTAGCTATTTTGGCTTCTAACCCCTTTGGTCCCCTTGAGGAACCTTACCTTCCCTCCTCCCCTCCTTCCTCACCCCCTCTCCTTCCCTTCCCTTCTATACCCTCCCCTTCCTCTCCCATTCTCTCTCATAGCCCTCCGCCTCCTTCCTTTGACCAAATAATCACTCAAACTCTATCTAAAGACCTTCTCTCCTCCCTTGACCACCCAAAAGGGGATGGAAGTAAATCCAACAAAGAAATCAGAGATGAATGTGGCAAAGGAAATGGATTTGGGCACCCAACAACCTCTGGATGCTTTCTTAGAAAATAGCAAGGAAAAAAAATGTACATCTCACCAGAGGGAAAGGTCCCTCTACCCACAACCCAAAGTGATAATGAATATAGTCTCTTGGAATTGCAGAGGAATGGGAAGCATGCTAAAATTTAATGCAATGAAAGACTTAATTGCATTGGAGAAACCTGATATTTTTATGATCCAGGAGACAAAAACAAGCAAAAAGGAAATGGGAATAATGACCCAAAAAATAAGAAGCTATGAAGGAGCATCAATTCCAACAGTTGGAAATTCAGGAGGAATATGTACATTATGGAAAAAAGAGAATTGAGAGTTGGCCCAGCAAAAAAAAGAGTTGTGCTGGATAAAAACAGAGATCAAAAACAAAAAGACAAAAGAGATATACAACATCATTAATCTGTATTCCCCTAACCATTATAGAGACAAAGAAGCTTGCTGGAATACTTCAAAAAATTATCTCTTGCAGGTTCAAAACATCGGCATAATTATAGGAGGAGAATTCAACCTTGTTTTGAATGACAAGGAGAAGTTTGGGGGGGGGAATATCATGTTGATTCCTCAAGGGAAATTGTAGAAACAATTATGGAAACATGTAACTTAATGGACATGCCTCCAAGTAATGGGATGTATACATGGAGCAACAAAAGAATCGGCAAAAATAATATAAAGGAAAGGATGGAAAAAATTCTAATTCAAGACAAAATCGCCACATCCTTCAGCAATATAAAATCAAAAATCATCCACAACATAGCACTAGATTGAAAACCAGTGGTGTTATCTCTAGGGATGATGGGGAACTTAGCGCCTAGCTCCTTTCAGATACAACTCTATCTGGAATGATAGTGAAGAAGTAAAAAATATTATTGCCGATGTGTGGGTAAATAAAATTATTGGCTCTCCAAGCTATGTTTGGGAATCAAAATTAAAAGCTCTAAGGAAAGAGTTGAAATATTGGGCAAAGAACATACAATTAGAAACCCAAAAAAGGAATATATAAATAACAAAAAAAATAGAGAGATTTCAAATGGAAAAATAACAACAAGAGGAGTCACGAGAAATTATATGACAGGAAAAGCAAGCATATTGGGAATTGTACAACCAAAACAAAAGCCTGGAAGAAGAGGAGTGGAGAATAAAACCTCGAAGCCTATGGCTTAAAGCAAGAGACAAGAACACAACTTTCTTCCACAATGTTGCTAGGATAAGGAGAATTCAAAATCAAATAGACAATATAAAGGATAATGAAGGCAAAGAAGTAAGATAGAAAGATGAAATAAATGTAGAAAAATCAGTGATAGATTAACCCGATAATGCAATATAAATCAAATCAGAATACTATAACCTACTTCTACTATCAATTTGCAGAAGCTTAAAGATCAAGCTGAACAATATAACCAGAAGAAGAAGAATAATCAATGGCACAATACACATGAAAATACTTTTGGAGAAATCCTAAGATAAAAACCTCACACTATTGTATTATCATACATGGTGGAAATACATAAGAATTATACAAAGCCTTAGCTCTCACAGCTAGCCAGCTCTCAGTACAATCCTCACAGATGCTCACAAGAAATCTTGGCTTCTCTCCAACCTTCCTCTCTGCCCTCCAAGCTCTTATTTCCTTGCGCTATTCCTTGTGGATGATTAGCCTATTACCAAGTGGAAAAACAAGCGTTAAAAACTGTGCAATCCTTAGGGATGAATCCTTGACTGCATGCATGAGTTTTCTCCATGAGAAAACACATGCAACTAATAGTACATTGTCCTTGAACATTAATCTCAATTGTGTCTTTCTCAGAATAGACATGCATGAGTTTCTAATGAGGGAATCTTCAGCTAACTAGAGTAGCACTAGTTGAGTGTATTAATGCATAAACTGACTGTTAACTCACTATTAGTTCCTCAAACAGTTTGGAACTAATTTAGCTAGACTTAACTCAGTAAACTGAGTTAACTAATTACAACTCAAATATAACTCAATCTCATCTCATTAATTTAAGGTATAACTCTTGCATGACTTTAGAAATGCTTCTAACTTAAATTTCTCCAACTAATTAAAATAAAATTAATTAATTAATTATTTCCAAGTAGTTGTTAAGACTAAATTTGATTTTAATTTACAATTTAATTCAAGGACAAATTAAATTGAAATATTCTTGTTACCATATTTCAACACTCTCTCTCAACAAAAAAGGCATTATCTGCCACCCCGATCCTGTCTCTATGGAACTCAAATTTACACTTTGACAATGTCTATGTCAAAATGTCAGCATCTCGCTCCTCTGAAGAAATATACTGCAGCAACATGATCCTCTCGACCTGTGAAAAGCCACAGGCAACAAATCTTGCCTTATGTTTCTCTACACTACCATCAACAGCTTGCTTTACCTTGTAAAGCCAATGGGAACTCACAACTAACCTATTCTCCAGTCTTGAAATCACGTCCCAAACACTGTTACGAACTATGGAGTCATACTCCTCCACCATAGCATCAACCCAAATCTGCTGCTGCACTGCTTCCTCGAAGGAAGATGGCTCGGTCTCAACACATTCCCCAGCAAGGGCCATGTATCTAGTGTACCTCTCAGGTGACCTCCTCTGTCTGCGCTGAGAAGATGGTGCTCCCACATTCTCTCTCGCATCCTCCAACAATTTGTCATCTTCTCTTGTGTGCTTCCATGCATCTCTAGAAGACTCTGCTTGAGTGGATGTCTCCACTCCTAGAACCTCTGCATGCGACTGCTCTACATCAGTCTGAGGCTCCTCCTCCTTACGAACCAACAGTTCCTCCACAACCTATAGTTGGAGCTCCCTCTCAAGGGAAACTCGCATGGCCTTATACTCATCAACATTGAGATATTTGCGAACCATTGTCCTTCGACTAGTAGTCAAGTACACCTGATAGTTGTGAGGTGTATTAGTGTACCCCACAAATATCCCCAACTCTGTTGTTGGCTCAAGCTTTTTCCGTGCATCCTTTGTCACATGGAAATATACCAATGAGCCAAAGATCCTGAAGTGACCCACATCTGGTCTCTTACCGGAGAAAGCTTCCTTTGGTGTCTTCATCCCAAGTATGTGATGCGGGCTTCTATTCTTCAAATAGACCATTGTGTTGCATGCCTCAGCCCATAAGTGAAGTGGTAGGCCTTGGTCATGTAGCATTTCCGTGTTGCCCCTACAATAGTTATGTTCTTCCTTTCGGCCATCCCATTCTGCTGTGGGTTATGAGGTGTTGTCAACTCTCGTTTAATTCCTTCCACTGCACAGAAGTCCTTAAACTCTTGAGAGACATATTCTCCACTATTGTCGATTCTCAAGGCCTTGATCTTCTTCCTTGACTCTTTCTCGACCAAAGCTTTGAACTCACAAAACTTTGTGAAAGTTTGGTCCTTCTTCTACATGAAATAAATCCAACATTTATGAGAATAGTCATCAATGAAAATCACATAATACCTTCGCTTCACTGTGGATGCCATCGAGAATGGTCCATACAAATCAGTATGAACTCGCTTTAAGATAGCCTCTGCTCAACTGTCTCGATCATGAAAGGAAAACTTGGTGTACTTTCCCAAGGTACAACCTTTGCATGTGTCAACTTGCTCAAGTTTACCTTTGGGAAGTCCTATAGATATCTACTGCATTATCTTCAAAGCCCCATGATGAAAATGGCCCAACCGCCTGTGCCACAACTCGCCAATGTCTTGGCTTTGCACCAATTCTGCTTTCGTACTCAATGCTGCAAAATCATCTACCTCTAGTTTATAGAGATTCTTCACTTGAATCCCTATCCTCTTGGTCTGACCCGTGGCTATGTGTCTTAGGAACGCCTTTCCTTTACTGAAGACAACATCGTAGCCTTTATCCTCCAACATAGTGGCCAATACTAAGTTCTTCTTCAGTCCAAGCACATACATCACATCTATCAAGGTGAGAGGAGCTCCATGCTCCCTCTGAAAAGCAACCATGCCCACTCATGAAACACTATACCTTCTGTCTTCACCCATCTCTATGCAATCTTAAGGTCTTTCTCCTCCAAGGCACTGAATAAATTTTTATCACCGGTCATGTGGAATGAGGCTCCACTGTCAAGATACCAGACATAACCCATCATCGATGACACCATGCATGTGATGAGAGTAAAGTCCATTTCGCACTGAGAGGCTAATGCCTCACCTTCCGATCCTTCCAAGGATCCCTTCTTAGAATTCTTCGATGGGCAATTAGTCTCATAATGTCCCATCTTGTGACAATTAAAGCATCTTACTTTAGACATGTCACCCTTCTTCCCTCCATGAGAAGAATTCGATTTGAAATGGGAACCCTTCCCCTTCCCTTTCCTTGCATTAATTGCTAAGGCCAAATTTTTTTCATCCTCATTCCTAGATGAAGAACCATCTCGTGTGCTCCTCCTAATCTCCTCCTGAATAAGATTTGACCACAGTCGTTCCCAATTCGGCAGTTTCTCCCTTCCATTCACAGAGTTCTCGTAGCTATTCCAACTCTTTGGAAGGCCAAGAAGAGTGAGGCTCACCATATCATCACCGGCAGTAGTTATTCCCACATTGCCAAGCTCATCTCTGTAGGTGGTGAGCTTGTTTAGATATGTGGAAATAGTATCACAATTCTTCATCTTGATTCTTTGAAGCTTATCCTTGAGTGCCAATTTCCTTTGTTCGCTACTGTTCTAGTAGAGGTTCTTCAATGTCTTCCACATTGAAAATGGAGTATCCTTCCCATGGAGACTCGAGACAATATGGTCTCAAACTCCCTCAAGGATGATCCATCTCACCTTCACCACACACTTCTTCCACTCAGCCAACTCTT
>APFE030396111.1:161006-173692 GCA_000404065.3 Pinus taeda | reverse complement strand
TAAACCATGGTGAAACAGTGATGTCTCACAGTCATCTTTCCTCAATTGAATCTTGTCACACATCTTGCTAAGGCTATGAAACAAGTAGAATGGGATATCTATAAATGCTTTTCCTGTAAAGTGCAGCAACAGCTTAAAATGATAGGAGTAAACCTTGTTATATCTCCCTTCACAGGTTAAATATTTCTGAATACATGTTAGGAGAAGTGCATAGTGTTCTTTTACATAATGTCTCGGCACAGCCTTTGTAAGGTCTTCATTTACGTAAGGCTCCTTCAGGAACTCCTTGCAAGGGTTCATATCAAATTTGAAAATTTTAAACCACTCCTGCCCTCCTCTCGGAATTTCAGTCACCCTAGTAATAACCTCTGAAGATACTGGGAATTCTAGCATAGCTACTTTAGAACTTAAACCTGTAAAATTTAAGGCAAATGCTTTTGTTACCTCAGCATGCCCACCCTGTAGCTTCTCACAAAATGTCCAGCAACCAGCATCCTAAAAATCTTGTCTCACACCTTCATCTCTCAATGCGAGATCCAATCCCACAGGTTCTGTTCTTTGACATCTTCCAGACCGATGCCCCTTCTTCTCCATTTCGCTTTGAAATCCTTTGTGCAGAGAAACACTACCAGCTTCAACTCCTAAGGCAAATTCAAACTTTGGAACGCCGGCTCGCTTGCAATCAGGTTCCTTTTAAAGAATGAACTCGGGCTCCTCCGCAACTTAACAGTCTTATCATACAAACGGACCAATTCATGCAACATTAACAAACATCATAACACTACCAGCATTACAGACCATTTGAATGATTTTAAGTGCGTGGTTATGAACCTATTGGTGGAATGATGGCCTATACTTGCTTGACAAGGACTCCATTCTGACAATAAATGGACGGACATACTGACTCATCCCCCAGAAATGACATTCTAAGAATCAGTGCTGCTTAAATCCCCGAATCCGCGATTTCGTAGCACAGACAGTTATAAGTTAACAATTTGCGCTACGAAATGGCTGGTTACTGACATGCTGTGAAAGAACTAAAACATCATTGCGCTGCAAAATCAGCCAACAAAATTGCGCTGTAGAAATGCGAAAAGGACTAGTGACGTGTATAAGACAAGACATATCTTATACAATCTTGATGGAGGATGACTAACGGCTTTTGAAAATGATTCATATGAATATCTTTATAAAACACGATCCCTAAGTAACAAACATAAGCAACAACCATTAGACACCTATTTTTGGACAACAAAAATTTTATGGACAACATTATGTACATATCACTGCAGTTCTAGGTGATAACAGAATGCATAGAAAATAAAAACCTTGCCAAAAATCAAAGTGTTCATGTGGACTCTCCTCAAAGGAAAAATTCTAATAGCCAACAATCTCAAAAGGAAAGGTTATGTAGGTCCTTCTCGTTGTTCCATGTGCCAGAAAAGTGAAGAAAGTATCCAACATCTCTTTGTGGAGTGTGCTTTCACAAAAGAATGTTGGCAATTGTTAGCAAGCCCCCTAGAGGTTAGAACTCAGCTAAGTATACCCTTTAATGAACTTCCCTCAACTTGGAACAAAAATTATCCATATACTCTTAAAAATAAGGAAACAATTAAAAGATATTGGACTAGTTTCACCACATTCGTGTGCAAACAAATTTGGTTGGCTAGAAATCAGAGGATTTTCAAAGATCGCTTTGCAAGCATTAGTACAGTTTTGGCAAAAACTTGGAGTTTGACAACATAATTTATCACTTCCGGAGGAGCTAAAACAATAGAAGTCAACCATATTCAACAAGAGGAAATAACTTGGATTGAGTTCGCCTTGAGCAAGCAAAAAAAAATAAACATCAGCAATACTCCTATCAACACTAAGAACTGGAAGAATAGACTTTAAAAAGAGGAATTTAAATCATGGATAGAAAACTTAAAAAGACCATGTCTATTGTTTGATGGTGCTTCCAAATCTAACCCAGGTAAGGCCTCTATTGGAGGATTCCTTTTTGATCCAGGTGGAAAAACTTCAATTACATATGAATGAGGATTAGGAGAAATATCCAATAACAAAGCAGAAGCATATGGTCTCCTATTGGGAACAGTAATACTAAGACGATGAGGCATGTAGAATCCAATAATTATGGGGGACTTAGCCATTATTATTCAATTAATGGTGGAGAGGAAAAATCCCAAGAATAAGGCTCTGAGCCAAATAATAAAACAGTGGAAAACAATCTAAAGTATTTGGGAGAAGTCACATTCAAACATATTCTTAGAGAAAATAATGGTATTGCAGATAAGCAAGCTAATCCAATAGTCTCCTGTCTCATTGGAGAATCCCGAATAGCCAATGAGAGAGCACAAAAACCAATTCCATAGGAAAACAAGTTGCCATATGTAGAGAATGATACTTTGGTCAAGTGCAACAAGGTGGAAAAAAGTCATATCAACACAAAAAGCAAGAAATCAGAATCTCAAGAAAATCCTCATGGACAATCAACATAGCCAGTATACATATCCCAAGCAAATTATGGCTACATGTGCTTCCCATGTTCTGTTGAAGATCATTATTATGAAGTGGCCTTCAGTGTTGCTATATATCTATCTCCTCCCTTTGAATGTTCTTATCTATGTTTATATTAATTCCTGCAAAGCATTGTTTCATTCCTCCTTCATTGTTGAGTCTTTGTCCCCGATGTTCGCTATTTTCGCCCTCCATTCTCATCTCACCAGCCTCTGTTGTTGTCGGACTAGATCCAGATCCTTCGCCTGGGTTCTCTCTATGATTGTGAACATCCTCTCTATCTTCATTGTACTTCTCTTCCCCATTCATCTCTTGTGCCCAAGTTACTGCGTCGCTCCTTTGTTACGTCCTTCACTATTGAGGAGAGAAAGTTTAATCTTTGAAGTTCTATGTCCCTTTCAATCACAGTTGAGTGCCATTGAAGGTCTTTCTGGTGGTTGTAATCGTTCCTTCTTTCTATTGTTTCTTGTATCTATTTTTCTTTCTTGGAGTGTTTGCTACCAACTCATCGTAAGTATGGAATGAAATCCTCTGGTCAAAGCTCCGCAGTGTGAGAAATGTGTAGTATGCAGAGCTAACAAGTTCATGATAGATCAGATTACAGAGACGATCAAGGATTTTAAATTTGATGCTAAGTTTGAGAACTCCTTTCTTAAGAGATAGTTGGATGAGTAGGGGAAAGAAATAATAGCTCTAAAACACAAGTGTAAGCACATGGAAGAAATTGTCAACTATCTAAAGGGTCTACTAATCAATCAAACAGGAGAAAACTCCAACTACCAAAACAGCAAGAATCGTCCTCACTCATAGCTAGAGCCTTCAGTCAACAAATTCTAGAAGTTCCATTTTCAATCCTCTTCATACCTCTATGTACAAGTTTCTAAAAGATACTTATGCTCTGTTAATGTAAATTTTTGTTGAATCAATTTGACCGAATATATAAGGAAAATGTTATAGGAAATCTTAGAATCAATGGAGAAATGGCATGGAAACTAGGGACTGTTTTCCCTCTTTTTCTCTTCCAGGTATCCTATCTCCAGTTTGCTTTGATGTAACAGGAGCAAGCTCCCTCTTTTCTTTTTGGAATAGAAAAACTAGTAACCGACTTTGTTAAAAAAAAACATACTAGTGTAGTGTAATATTATATTATCATATTACATTAGGTTTAATAGCAATTAAACGAATTGATACATTGATTTATATAGTTAGATTGAGTTAGGATACTTAGTGTTAGGGTTGATATAATAAATTATAAATATATATAATAACATTGATTTAAATTTAACATTTCAATACAACTGTATTAAATTGTAATATAGTAGAATAGAGTAGTGTATTAATAGTATTATATAGTATTTTTATTGTTGAATAGTATTAGTATAGCATATTACATATTTCATTAGAATCTAGTATTAATGCATAGTTAGATATATGTACAATATAGTTAGTTAGTATTTTATTATATGTCATAATAGATAATATTAAGTAAATAAACCTAGGATATATTAACATAGTTGTAATATAGGGATTTATACTAACTTAGATTAATATCTAACATACCATTAATATTATAATAATATTAATACATACTTAACATAGTTCCAAATGGGATTAACATTTAATATCCCCTTGACATAACATAATAGGATTAGGTTAGATAATACTTAGTTTAGGCTAGGTTAACTTTAGGCTAATCTTAGGATTGGGGTAATTGGGCCCATAACTAATCAGAACCAACATATTCAACTGAAAAGGGTCTAACTTGGGGCCCTGATCAGATGGTCTCTCTAATGTTGATGGAGGTAATTTTTGCCCATCAACATTTATGTCACTAGAAGGAGGGCCACAACTAGATGGTATGTGTGGAGTCTTGTTTCGAATTTTTTTTAACTAACTATGGCTCTTGTGTGCATTCCTACTTTGGGTTACGATTTTAGCTCACACAAACCTACCATAGGCATATCCAAGAGGAAACTTGAATCCTTATTTGAATTGAAATATGATGATGAGAGTGATATTTCTACTTTAGATCATGTTGATCAATTTATAGATAAATGTACGAGTTTTAACATAACTAATGACAATGAAATTTGTAGGATATTTACTCTCACAGTTTGAAAAAGGATTCTAGAGTGGTATAAGATGCTACCAGCTAAGTCTATTCACTCTTGGAACCACTTCATGTAAGTATTTTTTTGGGCCCATCACAATTATAGTTATGAGAAATTGTGCTTGGAAATTGATAACTTGATCATTCATGAAAATGAAATTGCTAATGAGTTTTCTGATAGATTTATGTTATTATGCTACAGATTTCATCATGAGGACTTACACCCTAAGTAAGTTTTGATTGAAAAAGTTACCTCAATTTTTAAAAACCATAATGAAATAACTGATAATGAACATAAAGAGGAATCTCCACCAGTAAATATTTATCTTACAAGTACTTCTATTGAATCCTCAAAATGAACATAATAATCTTTATCAATCATCAACAATGGGAGAAATTCTTACACACTCTCAAAGCCTAGATTTAAATCTAAAATCTGAAAGTGTTCCTGCTTTATCTCCTTATCTTTGCGATAATGAATCAAGTTCAATATAATTAAATTATAGAGCACATCAAGATTTAACGAGTAATCATGATTATAATTCTTCTTCTGAAAATGAACTAGGTTCTATTTTAACGACAAATGACAAATTATTAAACTAAAAACCATTTAATGATTTAACAAGAGAAATAAAAAATGATGATTTTGAGGGAACTTCTCTTAATTTATTTTCTCGTTATCATTATTTTTAACATAATCATTGTATGGGTTAACCTCTTGTGCATAAATTTCTACAAATCTAGCTCTGATACCATATAGAAATTAATGTGTAGATTCAAAGCTGCTCATGAAATTTACTAAATCACAAGATTTGAAGCTACTCTAATGCTCTGCGAAAGTTAATTCACCATCTAGAACACAAATCATAGGCATGAAAAAGGAAACATCAAACATGAAAAAAATTATCTAGGGGAAAACAACTACTCAAAATCCCTTCCTATCTATATTGCATTAATCATAGAATAAAGATGAATACATATGCTTGCTCAAACCTGAGCATAACCTGCAATTATATAGTCTATCCCTCTGCTTGAATTACTTACTCTGGCCAACACTTAGCCAATTTTCAAGCCCTCCAAGCTCTTATTTATTTGCATTTTTATTTGAGGAAATTAGCCCCTATTATTTAGGAAATTCCCTTTATTGCACAATTCCTATAGTTCCTTCCTCTGACTGCATACACCACCTGTACACAAGGGAATAGCCTACAAATTACAGTACACTGCCTTGGAATCTCCATCTCAAATAGGTAACTCAAATTCTCTGCATGCAACAATTATGTTGGGTTGATTGATCAGTTAATTGGTTGATCATTGAGTGTGGTTGAAGTTCTACTTCCACAACTTGACCTCTACTAGTTCTTCTAACAGTTAGAACTAGTTTAACTGACAATAACTCAATTTAACTGAAATAGATTGCTACAAATTAACAATCAATCATACTAAATTGAACTCAGGCTTCCCCAACTCGAATTAATTGAGTTATCTGAGTGAAAAGTTCCATGTCACCTCAATTAAATACCTCCAATATTTTTGCTGAAATGGAAATTCGATTTTCCTCAATTTGATTAAGGAAAAATCAAAATTGAGACTTTCTTGTTGCATTTTCAACACTCCCTCTCAACACGAAATGGATTATCAACCGCCCCTATCCCACACCTATGGAATGTATTACATGCAACACCTCTCACTATTTCTCCTACTACTACAACATCTGCAACTGAGAAGCATAAAAAAATAACAACTTGAATTAACTATGTCTGCAACTATCTACTGGGAAAACTGTGTTGTTGTTGAATCTGCTACTTAGCCTCCTGCTATGATGTCAACACTCCTCTACACTCCTCAGTATCTAACTGACAATGATCCTCTTGCTACTGAATACTGTGGGCCCTATAGCAAGGTAATGATCTATGAGGAGAACACCTCAATGGACCCTGTCCAAATTTCTATAACTCTTGGACTAAAGATCTACATCACTCCACCTCACTCGTAGAGGTATAGATACATGTTCTCTCTATGCCCACTTGGCTTGAATTTTCCCCTTACTAGAGGTATTTTCTTTAGTAGATGTCTCCACACTTCCTCCTCTATGCCTCTCCATTTTTGGTTGCTCCACAACCTCTTGAGGCTTCTTCTGAGGTCGCATGTTGAGAGGTCTAACATGCTCCCTCTTAACCACCATATCTCTAGTCTCTTCCTTTCTCCTTAAGGATTTTCATGCATATTATACCTAAAGTGCATACAAGTTCTTGAATCAAACCCTAATTTGTTTCACCTGCCCCGTGGCTATGTGTCTTAGGAATGCTTTCCCTTTGCTGAAGATCACATTGTAACACAGTCTTCCAAAACTACAACATAGATGAGATTTTTCTTCAGTCCTGGAACAAATGACATCCTTGAGCCTAAGGGGGGAGCCTAAATCCCTCTAAAAGGTGATTATACCAATCCTGATCACATTGTACCTTCTGTCATCTCCAAACTCAATGTTCATCTAGAGATATTTCTCCTCCAAGTCAATAAAAAATTCTCTATTCCTCGTCATGTGAAACAAGGCACCATTTTCCAGGTACCACACACTCCCCATCATGGTGCTCACCATGCATGTAATGAGAGTGAATTAAAGCTCGAACTATGAAGCAAGGCTTCACCCACTGCTGCTACTATAGGCTCCTTCTTGCTTGCCTTCTTGTGTGGACACTTTGTGGCATAGTGCTCAAATTCATGACAATGAAAGCACATGATTTTGGACAAGTCTTTCTTCTTGCTCTCTTGGATGGAATTAGCCTCACCTTGGGAATTTTCCCCCTTGGCCTTCATTCCTTTGTTGACTAATGAAAATTCCCCTTCCTCTTCTTTGGATGAGGTCCCATCTCTAGTATTTCACCTTATTTCCTCTTGTACCAAGTCAGACCATAAGCACTCCCAATTTGGTAGTAACTCTCTCCCATTCACCGAATCTTGGTAGCTATGCCAGCTCTCAGGAATTCCTACAAGGGGTAGGCTTACCAAATCATCCTTTACAACAGTAACACCAACTTGATCATGTTCATCATGATAATATGTAAACCTTCTCACGCACTGTGGAATAGTCTTGTTCTTATGCATCTTTATATTTCAAATTTTATCCTTGAGCACCAACTTCTTATGGTCACTACTATTCTAGAATAGATCTATCAATGATTGCCACATTGCATACATAGTCTCTTTCCCGAGGAGATTTGTGACAATGTGGTCTCATACTCCCTCCAGTATGACCCTCCTCACCTTAGCTACACACTTCTTCCATTCTAGTAGATCCTTAGCATCAAATGTTGTTGGTTTCAAGATATCATTATCGATGAAGTCCTTCAATCCATTATCTTCCAACATTGCGTCCATGTGGTCCTTCCAAGAAACATAATTTGAGCTTCCCTCAAGGGCATACTCAAGTCTTAGTCCACAGAAATCCATCCTTCTAGCTCTAAAGAATTGATCCTGCAAATCTGATTCTCCTACAATAACAACTTCGAAATATCTACTCTACTATGAATCCTGTGTGATACCATGTAGAAATTTCTACAAATCTAGCTCTTATACCATGTAGAAATTAATGTGTAGATTTGAAATTGTTCATGAAATTTGCTAAATCATAAGACTCAGAGCTACTCTACTACTCTGTGGAAGTTAATTCACCATCTAGAACACAAATTATATACATGCAAAAGGAAACATCACACATGCACATAGATTTATCTAGGGGAAAGCAACTACTCAAAACCCCTTCCTATATGTGTTGCATTAATCATAGAATAGTGATGAATACATATGCTTGCTCAAGCCTTAGCACAACCTGCAAGTGTATATTCTATCCCTTTGCCTAACTGACTAACTCTAGCCAGCACTTAGCCAATTTTCAAGCCCTCCAAGATCCTATTTTCTTGCGTTGTTCCTTGAGGAAATTAGCCCCTATTTTTTAGGAATTTCCCTCAACCAAATTGCGCAATTCCTCTAATTCCTTCCTTTGACTGCATGCACCACCTGTACATATGGGAATAATCTACAATTGATAGTACACTATCTTGGAATCTCCATCTCAACTGGGTAACTTGAATTCTTTGCACACAACAATTATTTTGGGTTGATTGATCAGTTAACTAGTTGATCATTGAGTGTGGTTGAAGTTCCACTTCCACAACCTGACCTCCACTAGTTCATTTGACAGTTAGAACTAGTTTAACTATAATAACTTAATTTAGCTGAAATAGATTGCTACAAATTAGAAATCAATCATACTAAAATAAACTCAAGCTTCCCCAACTCGAATTAACTGAGTGACAAGTGCCACTTCACCTCAGTTAACTACCTTCAAGATTTCTATTGAAATAGAAATTCGAATTTCCTTAATTTGATTAAGGCAAAATCAAAATTGTGACTTTATTGTTGCATTTTCAACATCTTGGAATATTTACTAGTTCAAATATTAAGAATGAACTATATCTTGTAACTCAATGGGTATCTTTAAATGATCAATTACAATTGATATTAGTATAGAAACTTCCACTAATATTTTTCCTGACATTCAATACTATCAAGACTCTTATAAAACTGTGGGAAAAGGATGTGATCTTTGATACTTTTCGATTATTTGGTTTAAGCATAACATATTTTATCACTCATATTTCTCATTCATTTTCTAAGAAAAAAACCTTCTTCCAGCCATTTTGATTGGTATCATCATTCTCTATTACGGGTTTTCAATATTACTCATGACAAGCTTAAATTCTAAACGTGTTGTGTTAAAGATTTTTTAATACAAGCATTCAATGGTCCTCTTAACTTTATAAATAATCATGGGTTTACCAGTTGCCTTATACATATAACATATAACTTTAAGTATCCTTCTTCTTTTTCTCTTTCCTATAAAGATCAAAATCTCATAGGGGAAAAAGATGGTTCTTTTAAACTTTTGGGGAGAACTAACTCTAACTTTTTCAATATTATACAATCTTCAAAATAAATCTCTTATCACATTCTTAAAAGCGATCTTTCTAACTCTTTATATTGTATATATTCTGATAGAATTTATCTAGAATTTGAATATTCTTATAATAGAAGGCTTTCTAATTATAAGTTTATTTTATCTTTATTTTTAGGAATTAATATGTATAGTGATTCTAGGATTTTTGTACATAGTCAAATATTTTATTTAGTACTTTTATTAATGTACAAAGTGTATATTTGTGTAGATAATAAGGAGCTTGATTGGTTGCACTGGAAATATGACTATATGTAGTCATACTTTCCCTCATAAGTTAGAATAGGAATAAATTTAGTTTAATCTAGATTTAAACTTTTCTTTCAAAATAAAGTAGGTATCATGAAATCAACATGTAAGTGACATATAATTCATACACAGACAGTCACATGTTCCAAAAATCAAGACATCATGTCTATTAATTTGAAATGATATTTCACCAATACTAACAACCTATAAGCATACACCCTTACTATCCATGGTCCACACTAAGGTAGAAGGAGGGAGCTACTATAATAGTCTGATCTCCAATGTCCAATTATGGAAATGGGATCTCCAAATCTCTATTAAATTTAACCATACTCGAAAAGAAATTGATTTTTATTTCTAAGTCAAAAATATTGCACTTATTACACTTGTAACATCAATAACTAAAAACATGTCACTTTTTTATTTCCTTACATGCAACTTTTCAAATTCCTTACATGAAACTCTTCAAATTATTTGCATGCAAATAGGCATAGATCAGCTACATCCATATTATCATACTACAATACTATCCCATCCAAGAAAAAAATAACATTTTCTTCGAACATTTACCATACTTTTACATTTTCCACAAACAACTACTATATTATTACATTTGCATGTAAGCATTTATTCAAACACTTTACATGCAAATTAATATAGAAAACTATTTGCATACAAGTAAGAATATATCAACTATGGAAATACTATTACACATCAAAACTATCCCCAACCACAAACAACATATTCATTGAGGCATTTTATCAAACAGTTTGTATGCAATTAATCATTGAACCATTTAAGCATTTCAACAAACACTTTACATGCAAACTAATATAGTGAATTATTCAATGCATATATACTAAACTGTAGTAGTACAAGTTATGGAAATTGAACCATATGATCAGTGGAATTATTCCTGACTATGGTTTAAGTTTCAGCTTCTGAGATTTCATAGATGAAAAGTTATAACAAAATACGAACACAACCCTATTTGGTGCACAATTCTAGGAGTATCTAGAAAGCTCGATTTACACTGGTCATATATCCTAAAATATACCAAATAAATGCCTGACATTTTTATGACAATATAAGCAGGATTTCCTCTCATTGTGGAATTTTTTTTAGCTCTTGAGAGTGCCCAGAATAGAAGTTATAACAAAAATGTCAGTGTGAGTTGTTTGAGACCTGATTTTAGGAGCATTCAGACGGCTCTACTCCCTCTGCTCATATCTCCTAAAATATTGCAACCCAATATCTGAAATTTCTACCACATAATCATTGGTATTTCCCCTCAATGTGGACAGTTTTTCAGCTTCTGAAAGCCTACAGAAGAAAAGTTATTGCATAAATTCCAACGTGACCTGTTTAAAGGTGCATTCAGGAAGGTCATCTTCCTTAGATCATAATTCCTAAAGTATTGTGAACCAATATCTGAAATTTTTACCACATTATCAGTGGGATTTACCTTCAGTATGGACAAGTTTCTGACTTCTAATATTCCACAGAAGAAAATTTATAACAAATATTACAGAAAGATCTAAAATTTAACCTTTGTTTTTATTTTACCTATGATAGAGCCCATCCAGTCCAAGTGTTTGAACCGTGCTTTGATACCACTCTGTAACAACCTCCAGGGTAAATGTGCATATAAATAACGTAATAGGAACAAAAATACAATAAACATATTAGTCACCAAAATCCATATATACATCAGTATATTTGCACATGAAAATCAAGGGAATGAATTTTTTTCATTAATAAATGCACTGAACCAATTGGTGATGGGACTACCACATTCCACCTGACCATAGATTGGCTGAGCCAAGTCTCTCTTCAGCCAATCACCCTCGTGCCATATTCCAAACATGAAAGTGGAATATCAAAGAACACATTATCAAAACTCATCCAGGGCTTCTAGAGCCCACCCACTTCAACCCATCAAACAGTGATTCCACCTCACGGTCGGACATCATCGAAAACCATCATCAGATTGGTCTCCATCTAAGCCTTCCAGGGCTTCCAGAATGTTTGTCCAACCAAGGCTTCCAGAACTAGTAACTCAACCCACGGCTTATACAGGGCTTCCAGAGCGTTTTTCCAGGCAGGGCTTCCAAGGCTAGTAACTCAACCCAAGCTGTTACATGGATTCTAGAACGTTTGTTCAACCAGGGCTTCCAGGACTAGTAACTCAACCCAAGCTATGGAAAAATGAGAACCAACCAAAACAAAGCAATGAAATTAAACCCACAATCACCATGGTTATCCAAGAAATGGCAAGGCTAGGCAATCCATTATCGATCCAGGAAATCCTCCATGCCAATGACAAATCATAACTAAGAAACCACATGCATGTGCCATGCATGCCAAAACTAGTGAAGAAATCATACATGCAACTTTGTACCTACAAGAAAATCTGATGTAGTTGCTGATGTCGATGCCTTCTTGCGCTTTCCTGGTCTTCCTTTTCCTTCTTGCTCCAAGAATCCATGTATGCCACACCTTCCAAGAATGCTCCAAGAAAACTCTAAGTATCCAAGAGTATGAGAGAGAGAGAGAGAGAGAGAGAGAGAGAGAGAGAATAGAAAGAGAGGGAGTGGACAAGAGAAGGAGGAAGGAGAAATGTATGGATAAAGAAAGAGAGGGGAGAAGGAACAAGGTAAGGAGAGAGAGAGAGAGAGAAGGAGTAAGGTATGGATAGATAAAGGGAGGAATGGGAAGAGAGGGGGCTATTGTTAGGGAGGGAATCAGAGGGAGAGAGAGAGGGGGGGAATAGAGGAGGGTAGAGAGAGA